>VSMD01053583.1:0-28087 GCA_008750895.1 Mirza zaza
AACCATTTGATTTTATTTGAAATTAAAGATCTGGCTCCCCCTCTCCCCCATTAGAGAATGCTGCCCTTTCCAGTCAATAAAACTTCCAGCATCTCTCTTTCTTTTAGTGGTATTGTCATCTAGTCTTGAAATCATGGTTTCTTTCCATTTTCCCCTTTGATGCCCTCTATCTGCTATAATACCTTTAAATGACCACTTATTCTTAGTAACACATCTGTCATACATGCTGCTGCCAGATTAATTTAGGGCACAGCTCTCCTCCAAATACACATACACACACACTCCACAGAGTGGCTTTCACTACTCATAGAATAAAGTTGACATTTCTTAACATGACCAAAGTCCTTCACAAATGGCCTAACCCATCTTAGAGCCAAGTTACAAACTGTTGCCCTCTGAGTGGTTCCCTGGATGTGTCCCATTCTTTCCCAACTGTCAGGCTTTTGTGACATTGGGGCTTCCACTTGCAGTCTCTCTCCTCACTCACTGAAACCTTGTCTTCCTTTAGTGCTCACTACTGATGCTGCCCCCACCCTGGCCTTCCATTAAATTCCTTACAGCTCTCCTTCCTTATATGTTATATGTACTGTATCCATCTATGGGTGAGTATTATATTTAGTTTCAAGCTCTTTATGGAAGAGGACCCCTCAACTTCATAACTTTTTCTCAACTCTTTGCAGTCAGGCAGTTATGTCACGATATAAGTTTGGTATGTTTCTTCGGTTGTTTAAAGAAAAGCAAGATAGTAACATATACTTTCATCTATGAGTCTCATAGAAGCTCCTAGAAATAGATAAATATGGTTTATCTTGTTAGCTGTGTAGAAACTGCAGCATGCTGAGTGTCCTGTGTGCAAAGAATGGTCTTCTCTTGGTTGCTTCAACAAAGCAAGCTTGCTGCTTTCTGCCTCATTGCTTTACATATGCTGTTTCCCCTGCCTAAAACACTGTCCCCTTGACCCAGTCTTCCCATGGCTGCTGTTTCTCCTTGTTTTTGTGGCATCTGAAATATCACCTTAGAGAGGCCACCCCTTGATTTTCCAGTCTAAAGAATGTTCCCCCCACTCACCCTGGTCACTTTGCTGTGCTTTCCAAAGGCTCTAATGAGGATCTCATGGAATTTCATTTGTTTGTTTTTGTATTGATTCACTTATTCCACTGAAACATTGGGTACCTTTTTGTCTTATTCTCCCTATTCCCCAGCTCTCCTCAGAGCTCTTCCCAGAGTGGAACAGGCACATCATCAATGTTGGTTAAATGGATTTTGAATGAATGAATTGAGAACATTCCACTTAGATTTGGTATTTCAACCTTTTTGTCCTCTTTGGATTTTGTTGTTGTTGTTATTGTTTAATATCGATGACATAAAAATATGTTTTAATTCTTTTCTTGGCAGTTATCTGTGTCAAGCAGTAGCCGCATTGTGACACATGACATCCCCATAAAAGTTATTCCTAGAAAATTGTGGAAGGACTTGCAAGAACCTGTGGTCCCTCACCCTGATGTAAGTGATGCCCTGTTGCTTATCACACATTAAATGTTGTGATTTGAATTCTCTAATTTTAGTTGTAGTCTTACAGTATATTTGATTTGAAAGTTGTGTAGTGCTTGAAAAGAAAGTTGATATTCATTTTTAAAGGATATTCAAGGAAAAAGTTGGAATGTTTGCCTTTTGTTATTTATGTAAAAGATCTTAAAATGTGTTGCATACAATAAAAATGTCATACTCTTTACATATAGGAGAATGTCTTGCTCAATAACACTGCTTAAACAAAACTGAAATAATATTTTGGAAGACAGTATTTATTAGTATTGTTGGGCCTTAGGCACCAATTTGGATTTAACAGGACTTGGTCTTTTCCTAGGCCTGTCAGGAGTGCTGTCCGGGTATGTATAAGAAACGCAAGAAGAGAGGACTCTCATGACTTAGATTTGGGTTAACAGTCCTGCTGATAGGAACCCTAGAGTCACTGAAAATAAAGGTGATGCCAAAAGATCCTTTGCCTCCTGCTCACAATTTATTTAAGAAGAAATTACAAGAATATACTGGGTAAAATATTTATTTAACTTTTACCAGAAGACATCTACACTGATTGGAAACAGATAGCATTTTATAAAGCAGTATGTGTAGCAGGGTCTCATCTGTGACGCAGTTGACTGCTTGCTGTGTTTTTGCACAGAGCCTGGGTGTAAACATCCCTTAGAGGAAGGTGTCCTGCTGAGTGCCTGAGTTTTATTCCCTGTGGACTTATGTACGGGCTTCTCAGCTGAAGTGCTATAATCCATCTTGAACCAGAAGAATGTCCTCAGGGACATGGTTGCTGAGGTAACCAGAGGCAGGCATTCTATTCTTTCATTTGCTTGAACATCCACAAGTTAGTGAAATTATAAAATTGGTTTTCTTTTTATATTTTTAAAGAACTTTATTCAGAAAATTTAAAAACAGGATTCCAGAGTTTTTGAGCATACATGCCTTCCAAAATTAGTTATGGAGCACCTGTCATTACTAGAGTATATTCATATTATTAATATTTGTGATTTTTCTTATTGCTTTTGTAGGTTAGTATTTATTTGCCAGTCTTGAAGACTATGAAGAGTGTTGTGGAAAAAATGAGAAACATCAGCAATCACCTTGTAAGTTGTAACTTCTTTAGAAAAGAACTCTGAAGTAGCCTGCATAGGCTGCTTGTCTTGGGGGGCAGCTTCACCAGGGCCCAAGGCGTGGGTGCTCTCGTGCTCTCCATGACGTCCCAGGCAGGCAGGCAGGCACCTCCTTGCTGAGCTTCGACTCATGAGGACCCGGCCTGGTGTTGAGAACCTGCAGATTGACAGTTGCCTTTAGAAACATATCTGGTGCTTTTCAACTCTCATTCACTGAGGAAAGCTTTTATATTTGCCCTTAGTTCCTCATGTTTATAGTATATTAAGAATATGGTCAACAGTTCTGCCCTTTTTCCTTATATTTTGGATGGAATATTACATCTTTTACTTGATAATGTGTGTATATTTTTTACGGAATCACTGATATGACTGGCAGTGAGTTGGGAGCGTCCTATCCACTTGCCAGGTGTCTTTCAGTGAGCCAAGGCCAAAGACCCACCACACCATTGGCACCTTTATTCCAAGCAGCTGTCACACCAAGCTGGAGGGCCCTTTGTATATTTCTGTTTATTTTGTAAATGTCTCCTACCTTCACTTGTCGCAAAATCTGTAGCATGTGACAGTGTTGAGGAATTGTGTGGATTATCCTCATTCACACCTGGGGTTATTCTGAGTTCTTCCTTCACCTACCACCAGAAAAATACATTTGATTATGTCCCTGAATCTTTTAAAAACTGCCATCTGCCTGATGAAGCATAAACTCTTGAATATCATAATCTGCCAGGCCACCTTTGTAGTCCCATCTCTGTTTTACTGCCACACCCACCCTGCACAACCAGGTGGGGTGCCGGCATTCCCTTGCAGTGCCGCTGCTTCTCCCATTCTGTTTCACGTGGGGTTTCTTCTATCTCCCCAGAAGGCATCTAGCCATTCTCATGGGTCATGGTAGACCTTTCCCCACCGCCTTGGCTGGAAGCCCCTGTTCTGACCTGCTCTGTCCAGTGTACATGGTAAATCACCTGTTAGCATCTCGTAATGCCTCCTGAACTGCCAGCTCCTTGAAAAGGGAAACCTGTCTTAATCGTCTTTGCATCCCAGCCACTCAGCATTGGATTGTCATTCACTAGGCAATAATAAGTAGTGTTGTATGGATCTGGAATGAACTTTACCTCCAAGGGATCTTTGAAATCACAAAAGTTTTTTGAAGCCTAGAAAATGTTCATGAGCAGTTTTTTCTCCTGTTTTTTCTCTCACTTAAAAACAATACATCATTGGGCCTGCCTGCTTAAAGCTTTTCATTTATAACCTAACTTTTATGGAGTTCATTTTAATTTAAAACCTGCTTCCCATGAAGCAGTGTCACTGTGCTGACATTGGTGTCCCCTGTGACTACCGTGATGTTGATCTAGTTGTCAGGCTGGCTTCCTCTAGAATACCCTGGGGACTTCCAGGGAGATTCAGAGAGGCCCGGGAGAGAAAAGGCAGGGCAATTAATTGAAGAATCCATTTGTTTGTTCTTTCTGTTCAATAGAAATGAGTCAGCAAAGTAGAGAGGTGGAAGGGTAGCTTTGATAAAATCAAGAGGTGTTTTGTTTTTTCTGGAGTGTTCAAAAAACATAGAAGTTTTGTGGAGTGGCTGCTGCAATCTGAAATTACTGAATGGAAAGTATCAAGTTAGAGTAGCCAAGTGTATAGTGAAATCTACTTGAGTAACTAGAATTCTGTGTTGGAATATTATAGGTAATAGAATTAAGGAAAATTAGTGGGATTTAACATACTACAAATGTCCACCTTATCATCAGAGATGCTCAACTCCTCCCTTCCTTCATTTCATGGGAAATGTGATGGATGGGGTATGTTGTCTATGTGATTCATGAGGAGTGGAAAAAGGAAGAAGGACGACTAACTACCTAGAATCTATATCATGTCCTGAGACATTGCTTCTAAGCTCTGCTGTGCTTATGAATCCCCTAGGATCTGACAGGAGAGGTCTGGGCTGGGGCCCAAGGCTCTGTTTCTGACCAGCTTGCAGAGGGTACTGATGCTGCCGATTCGGACCACATTGAGTAGCAGCTCTTTGTGATATGGGTCTTACTCTATCGTACTTGAAATGTTATCTGAGTAATGGAGCTTTGTGGGATCGGCCCTAACTATTAAACCAGGAAAGGAGTCCCAGGGCAGGAGAGCAGGAGTAGAAGAGAGGAGCCAGATGGAGGAGAAGTGAGATGAGAGAGGCAGAGGCCTAGTAGCTGGGTCATGTGAAGTAGGGTGTCATGATGTGAAAGGGGCATCAGAGCTACATATCTGGGTTCAGCTCCCAGCTGTACCACTCAGTGTGCACCCTAGTGCTGGGTATTACCCCCAGTAGGGATCATAGTGCACTTATCACAGGCTTCTTGCCACTTTTTGTAAATTTAAAGGCTTTTCTTTTTTTTCGAGACAGGGTCTCATTCTGTTTCCTGTGTTAGAGTGCAGTGGCATCATCATAGCTCAAACTCCTAGGCTTAAGTGATCCTTCTGCCTCAGCCTTCTGAGTAGTGTGACTACAGGCATGCACCACTATGCCTGCCTAATTTTCTTATTTTTTTTTGTGGAGACGGGTCTTGCTATGTTGCTGGGGCTGGTCTTAAACTGCTGTTTCAAGTGATCCTCCTGCCTTGGCCTCCCAAAGTGTTGGGATCACTGGTGTGAGCCACTGCACCCAGTCTAGAGATGATAATTTATAGTAGGTGCCCAGCATAATTCGTCGGCATTCAACAAACCATAGATAACTGTTATTAAGGAAATCATCAAAAAAAGTGAGATCTCATCCTGATACTTAAGAAATCAACTGTGTTGGTGTGCTTAATATTTCAGATAACTGAATCATAAAATAAACACAGATGACCAATGTTCAGAGAATTGATTGTGCGTTAATTCCTTCAATCATTGGTGATTGAACATTGTCATGTGCCAGACACTGAGTATGGCCAGGAGAGAGTTGGATTCAAATGTTCTATGACACAGATTTTAGGAATTTAAAGAAAGCGTAAGAGAGCATTTAAGCCTGAAGTGACTAAGACAATTGCAAGTTGCTTTCTTGAATAAGTTATTTGTGTCTAAAGTCATTGTTTTTCACAAACAGTGGGAATTTATGGATCTTAGGTATGATTGTTGGAAACAAACAAGCATACATCATATATTAGCTTTGCAGAGCCCCAGTAAGCAGTGCATAATATTCACAAGGATTGTTATATTTATTTTATTTTAGTCAAGTATTTTTCCAGATTATAAGAGAGTGGGTTAAGAAATACAACACTATATTTTGGGGTTAACAAAAAGATTGAAAATGAGTATTTTTCATTCAAAGTAAGTTTATTAGATTATGTAACAAGTAAGTTTGGGGGGCTATTTTTTTATTTAATGTCAAAAGCTCAGGAATAAGAGCTCACTCAAGTTAAAAATAACTTTCGTTTTGTTTTTGGAATGAGAAATATTCGGAGTTCACCAATTTTAAGGAGTAGGAGTAGGAGCACACTAAGTTGTATTCACTAACATGGACAGTAAAGCAGAGGTATGCAGACTGGGCACCCTCTCCATTCCCTCTCGCTGCGGCACTTTGAGGATGGCCTCTGCAAAGTAAGATCACTGCACTTACCTTTCCAGTTGCCAGGTGGCACTCTTGTATTGCTGGTTGGGCAGAATGCTGACTAGCAAACCTTCATGGGCTTTTCAAAGACCTGCCGGGCTTTAACAGTGGGCAGGTACCAACATCAAAAAGAGAAATACTGTGTTCTGTGGGCAGGTTAGTAAAATCTCAAACCATTGTGGCATATGTTCTAAGTTGTGTCCAGTTAAAAGAACTGATTGGTTGTTGTTGGGGGCAGGAGGAGCTTGAAAGGAAAGGAGCCCCCTGTGCTTCCAGGGAGGGAAAAGCAGGAGTAGGAGAGAGGAGAAGAAGTGAGGTGAGGCAGATGCCTGGTAGCCCAGGCATGTGGAGTAGGGCATAGCCAGCCTAAGGCCTGGTAACCTACAGCAGCCCCAGACCTTTCTGAATTTAGAAATCTCATTTTTCAACATCTGAGTTTATTTTTTAAATGCTGGTTATGTTCTCATGAAATTCTAAAGGCTTTATGGTCATACTAAATGTATAGTTGTGACAGATGATTTGGCCTGTGTATACAAATAAGGCACTAATTTCCACATTCTCTTCCCATTTTTCCCTCTCTTGTTTTGTAATAATTTCATCATGTCTACATTGTCAGACATAAAATTATTACATATTCTGTCCCCTTCACTTCCAGTGTTTAGTTTTGGCTCTATGGGTAAAAATATTGCTCACATCTTTTATGCTGTAACTTCTCTATTTTTTGTTATCTGAAGCTTATTCTCTAGCATATCACTCAGGAAGGACTTACAGGAATAGAGTTTCCTTAGTTTTCACATGTTCATCAGTTTGGCTCATTGTACTGCATTGTCTTCTGGTATATAGTGTTACTGTCAGAATGATTTCATTCTAATTTTGTTTCATAGTTTGGATTTATTAAGGGGGAAACTGAATACCCTGGGGATTTTATTTTCGTTTTCTTGAAGTCCAGTTGTCTTGACCATCCTGGTAGGTTTTCCCTGGTGTGTGGTGTGTCGTTTCAGGATGTGGGCCCAAGTATTGCTTCTGTTCAGGAAGGTTTTGAGCTGTGGCTGTTTGCATTTCTTTTTTTTTCAGTGCTTTGGTTTTCTTCTTCTGGGGCTTGTATTGAACTTGGATCTTCTTTCCCGTCTTCTCTATTATTTTCTTTCAGATCCTTCTTATCTCTTTGTTTCTGTTTGATAATTTTTATTTTTCACATTTCCTTCTCAGTTTCTCTTACTGTGTTCTCTGTGGTATCTATTTGCTCTTGTCTTCTTCCTTCTAGTTTAGATTCCATTTCTGAAGTTTTTCATTATATTTTTAATTATTTCCTGAGCTCTGCCATCTCTGTTTTTGTGTGTGCATGCTGTCTGGTCTCAATTCTGAGCTCCCTTAATTCTGATTCATGCTGTTATTTAGTAGCTTATATTATTGCTAATTTCTTTTGGCTCATTTTCAAATAATAGGTCTCCCTCTGCATCTGCTTTGGGGAATTCCTTTAGGCTTCTAAGTATGCTGTTGAACACTGTTGTTTCTGTTTTTCTTTTTTCAGAATATGTTTGTATGGCTTTCAACCACAATCCTGTTGTTGTTGTTACAGATGGTTGTTCTGGTTCTTTTAGGAGGATGTTTCGTCACCATTGTAGGAGTGGACCAGGATAATTTTCTAACTTCATAACTCTAGGGTTCTTTATTCTTTGTAACCATAAAATAGTAAAATGTATAGCTTCTCCAGTAGCCACCTTCCCAGGACTTTCTGAGATCTGTCCCTCTTTCTCCTCCCTTTCATTTAAACCTTCATTTCTGTGTCCATCCTGTTCAGTTGGGGTTCTTACTTCCCACGGTTCCTTCTCAGTGCAGGGCTCTCTGCTATTGTAAGGGAGGTCCCCTCGGCTCTGCCCAGGCCTCCCAGGATCCTTGCCCTCAAGCTGCAGTCTCCTATCAAGTCCTCTCCCAGTTCCAATTCCACTGTTTTCACATATCCTCACAGAGTTCTCCATTCTGGGGGGAGAGGGGACCTCTCTTTTAGGGGGTTTGGAGGCTTCTGAGTTCTTGGCTCTCAGGCCTTATCTTCTCTCTGTGGCCGATACCATGTGGGCCTTGGTGCCCTCTGAGGTGTTCTGGGTTGCCCTGTCACCTGGTTTTGTGGAAGTTGATACGCATGGGTTTTTCCCCCCCCCTTTTGCCTTCCTTTTCTAAGACTGTATAAAATACTCAATTTGTAGGTTATTGAAGCGAACCTAAATGGAGACTTGAACTTGAAAATAGAAACTGAATTAGTGTGTGTTACAACTCATTTTAAAGATCTTGGAAATCCTCCATTAGGTAAGTTTTTTGGTAGGTTATATTTTGGTTTTGATAAATTAATTGTTTGATATAATATACCTATTGAGGTCTCTTAATGTATAAAGGTTGAAATTTGGTTGAGTTGTTTCACTCTTGGAAAGAGAACAAAGAAATTGAGATTGGACTACCTGTCCCTGCAGCGTAGTGGGGCCGTTACCATGGGAGTGAGGGGCTGTGCCACCACGCAGCTGAGGGATTTGTGCAGGGTCACCTTCCCCTCTGAATTCAGGTCATGCTAAATAACCTCCAAGATCCCTTCCAGCTCTTCAACTCCCATTCTACTCCTAAAGATTGCAGTTTCTCACCTGGAATGGAGTCAGAAAGGTAGATATATTTCTTCTTATTTTCTCCTCCTCTAGTCACTTCAATACTTATAGAATTAGACTAGTAGATAAAAAACTGTTCTCACTTCATCACATTTTTCATATTATACAATGTAATAGGGGACAAGGGAGTCAGTTCAGAAAGCAGTGAAAGAGGGGGGCGACTGGACAGTTTGCTGAGTCAAGTGAGGAGGGAATTAGAATTGTGACCTGGAGCTCGCAGTGGGCGGCAGTGCTGTTGTAGGGGTACTGCTTGCGCAGGGGAGCAGGCAGGGAACCGGGAAAAGGTACCTGTTGACAATGTGAAAATCATTTTATGATGCACATGTTCCAAAACAGATAAAATAGGGCCTTGGCCACTTTTAGAATTAAGATTTATTTAGCTGGGTGTGATGGCATGCACCCATAATCCCATATACCCAGGAGGCTGAGGCAGGAGGATTGCTTGGACCCAGGAAATTGAGGTTGCTGTGAGCTATGATGACACCATAGCAGGGGATGTCCCAGGTGATGGCAGAGCAAGACTCTTCTCTCAAAAAAAAAAAAAAAAAAAAAGATTTATTACTACAAGCTTGCGTGAATATAAACATAAATTTTTGCATAGTGTTCCAAAGGATTTTCACTTTCTAGTGATGGGCATGCTATACGAGCAGAGTGAAATCCATATGGTTAAGGCTTTGATAATATTGTGTAAAATGACTTATTTTGGTGTCACTCATTTTGTTTCCACACACAAGATGGGACTTATCTTGGGTACTTCCTCAGAAATTGAAAGGATATTTTCTTTTTTTCTATTACACTTTAGAATAATAAGCCTTCTATTAGTTTTATGTACATATACATCTCTGCCCTTAAATACATAGTGAGTACCAATAAATACGATTTTCTTTGACCTTTAGGGGGAGATTGAGTTATACTTTCAATCCTTGTAAGTGAAGATCCCTGGAAATTATTGTATTTTAAATAGTTAGGACCTAATAAATGTATGCATTATGAATGATGACACTTACAGGTTGCAGTATTTCTCCCTGATTCTAAATCAGTGGTAAGGTGAATCATTTATTTAAGTAGAATGTATTGCATATCTCTGGGTTTCCTGTTACATCCAAAGATGTTGTATTTAAAAAGATTCATGTCATTTTAGCCTCTGAAAACGCCTCTCAAGACAGAAACCCAGAACAAATGGCTGAAGTGCACTTAGATATCCGGAAGCTCCTACAATTTCTTGTTGGACAACAAGTAAACCCTACGAAGGCTTTATGCAGTGAGTTTGCTTCTCTGTTTTTTCTTATTTTAAATACTTTAGTCAATTCTAGTCTAACAGATTGTGTGCATTCTTATAAATGCCACAAAAACCTCAGTTTTATATGGACTCTCGTTTTTTAGGAGAGTTAGGTTTTCTTAATTTGCCTAGCGGTGGCAGCAGACAAATAACCCCTGGGCACTCCATTAGCTCCTGAAAACCTGTAGCCATGCTGGCTTGGCAGGTGGGTTATGGGCTGCCTCACTGGGCCATCATGCCTGGAGAGATGATGTCAGGAAAACAGGTATGGATCATCCCTTGTTCTCCATGTTCATCTAATTTTATGTCCTTAGAGTCCCAGACACAGTTTTGCTTGAATTTAAGTTTTGCTCTTGCTGTCTTATTTCCTTTCTGTATCTACCCCAACCTGTTTTCACTGCCCTGTATCTCCCTTTGGGCTGCTGATTGTTGACAATTGTCTCTTGCTCCTGTCTTGGCTCTGTCTTTTGAGGTTACACACCTGCTCTGGCCCTCTTCATCCACTGACTATACACGAGAAAGGCATTACTTGCCAAGAGCTTTTCAAGGCTTTTTTCCCTCCTTGCTACTAAATTCACAGCAACCTAAAAGAAACTGTGGCCTGAATTTGAAGTTCCACCTTTTGTGGAATAGGTCCCAGGCTGAGCTTTCAGGCACAAGTGATCAGAGATGAGAAGGACGATGGCCCAGGACTATACTTCGTGACTTGAAATCTTCAGCATGCTATAGAGAAGGAACAGAAAATTCTAGGTGGCTATGTCAATGACCTGCCATTTTAGAGGAGAGACACAAAGAGAAATAGAAGAGACCAGAGAGGAGAGACCATGGCAGGAGTGCTGGGTGTTAGGGAATTAGGGAAGGTAAAAGATGGAGTGATGGGCACAGAAGGATATTTTGCCAGAGGAGCAGCAGCTGGGGGTGGAGAAGAAAAGGCTAGAATAGTGTGGATCTTGGCAGAATCCTGGGGTGAGGTACCAGTGTCTGCCTGTGCTGCATTTTGAGAAACTCTGCCGTGAACAGTGTCATGCTTCTAGGGCTGAGCATAGTGAGAGCTACACTGCAGTGCAGGGTTCATAAAGGTGGAAGACGACACTTCTCAAAACTTGTCAGGTGTGGAGATCACCTGGGCGTCCTGTAAAGGAGACTCCTTGTTTATATAGTTCTGGGTCAGGCCTTGTAGCTGCATTTCTAACAAGCTCCCGGATGATGCCTGGTCCTGACAAGCATGGGGTGAGTGCTGAGAGTGTGAAATACCCTTCCTCTCTGCAGAGTGTAGAAACTCAGGGTGTGGGGGGCCCTGAGCTGCCCCACATCAGCCCTTGAACTTGGCATTTTTGAGGTAATCTGAATAATCACCCAAGGCTGATGAAGAATATGGAAGAGTTCTTATCCACAAAGGCAGCTGACTGGGCCATGTACTGGGCCAAAATAACGTTCAGAGACTGAACGTTATTTTGCTGTACTTGAGTGTAGCAAAGAAAGGTGGACCAGCAAATAGTGATGTAGCAAAAACTGAAAAAAAAAAAAATATCACATGTTGAACTTCTCATATCTTTTCCTTATCACCCCCAAACGTCTGTCTGTGTTAGCCTCTTCCAGTCTTGGCTCAGCTGTCCTCTCTAGGATAGGTCCCTGACACCCGCAGTTTCACTGCTGCCTTCCCTGTGCCTTTGTACCACCTCTCCTGAATAGCACGTGTCTTCCTGCTTGTCCTTTATGGTCCCTTTCCCGACCTCCAATTCTCCTGGGATTGGTCTCTCTGCAGCCAGTTGGTCTGTGGTTTCTCATTGCTCAGTCACATTTCCTGGAGACCTGTCCTCCTCAGCTGCTGGGCCTGGCAGCTCCTGCTCCTCTCCATGCTCTCAGTGCTCTCACCCTGTGCTACTCCCCACGTGCACTGTACTTTCCTGCGTGGTCTTGTGCCTGATGCCTTGAACTTTACCCATCACCTAGCACAGTGCCCGGCTGTGGCCTTCATGGGGTTTGCAGGACTGTTGGAATGCATGCACCCCCTCTGCGCTCTAGAGTGTGATGCAGGCTGTACTAGGTGTTGGGGGATCATGGGGCTTAGGTCTTCTCAGCACAGTCCCACCACTCGGTGGGAAGCTGCCTTTTCCCAAAGGAAATTTGATTTTTGATTTGGATAAATGTGGTTTGCCAGGAAGCCAGCCTGCTAAGTGTTTCACCAAAGGCCTGGGCACCTTTACTCTTCCTCTCGCCGGCACTGGGAAGCCATCTGCGCTAGAGCCATGATTTGGCCTCAGCTGTTGCAGTGAGAGGGAGAGGCTAGGGCCTCTGTAGCTGCCTCAGAGAAAACAGACACCTAAAACAGGAGGCACTGGTAGAAAAGCTGTTCTGAAGAGTGGGGGTAAAAATGTGTATGCTGCACCAGGTCTTTAAAATAATGGGCTTTTTCTCTCCCTAGATATTGTGAGTAACAAGATGGTGCATTTTGATCTGCTTCATGAAGATGTCTCCCTTCAGTATTTCATCCCAGCACTATCCTAGCACCCCCTTGCGAGATTGGGGTGCACAGAGACTGTCCTAATGGGGAGAGGCCATAGGTGATGTGTTCTGACTAATTTGTCTGTCTTCACAGCACCACAAATCGACGCACTGTACTTATTTCTCCCTCAAATATTTTAACTAAAAATTGAATTAATGAACAACATTGGATGAACATATTATTTCATGTTACTCATGATTGTTCTGTTTTTAAGACATTGAAAAGAAAAGCTAGAATGTATTTATTCAGACTTTCAATAATAGTTTCTCATTGAAGTTATAAAAAATCCTCATGTATTTAGAGTTGGTATAGTAGCCAGAATTCACAAGTGTTCCTGTGGAGCTTGGTACTTCCCGCCCCACCCCCCAACCCCATCCCAGCAGTCTCAGACGGTGTGTAGTGCACAGTTGGTGGCTCTTGCATTCAGCATCCTCGCCTCCCTTTGCTCCTGTCCTTTGGAGTCCAGTGACAGAAATGATGGCCCCTTGTCACCTCACCATCCACCTTGGTTACTCAGAGCATTGTGGGGTGTCACAGCTGTAGCATTTGGAGCCTTTTTCTGACTTGTTGAAGACTCAAGTCCACTTGATGCCTGGAGAGCTGGCCCAGCCAACAGTTCTCCTCTGGTAGCCCTCCTGCTCCACTCAGTTTCTGCCTGGGGACAGTTTGGTTTTAGGCTATAATTCTTTGTATTTCTTTCTTTCTCTGTGCATTGAATCTGTCATTCTGGAGAGAATACCTTTCTATTTAGAATAGAAGCAAATGAAGTTAGCATCTGTGTTAAGTGATGAGACCATATTTCTGTTTATATATCAAAGGTGGTTCAGTACTGATGGATGTGCTTTCTCATTCTCTATGAAGTATATTCCATCATATCTCCTATTACAATTACGTCTCCTTTGCCCTGTGGAGGTGGACATCATAAACGTTATCTTATGTCACATTACAAAGTCGAGGCCTAAGTTGTTTAGGATAAGGTGAAGAAATGGAAAACCAGAAAAAAATGAAAATTTCTTTTTTGGCTTTTTCACATTATTTGGTAAAACCAATGTATTTGAATGACTCTCATGATGTTTAATAATGTTAGTTTAAGTAGGATGGAATATTTTGTTAAACCAACATTTTAAATATAAAACATACTGTTGTAATTTTTAAAGTCTCTCTTCCCTCTTTGACTTGTAACAAAATTCTGGCTACAGTGATAAAAGTTAAATATCATGATGCAAAATGAAATGATACCTGAAAAGAGTTTCATAAAACTTATATTTCTGTTAAAATATGTTTAATGACTTAACCATTCACTCTTTGTAATGTTTATTATCAAATACACCTGATTTTGATGATTTTTTGGATGGCTCGAGATTTTCTGTATGTGGAGTGTAGCTAAAGAAACCTTAGTTGTGATTCAAGAAGCTGGGGTCTGTTTCGAATTTTTTTCCTTTTTTATTTTTTTTTTGAGACAGAGTCTCATTTTGTTGCCCTGGCTAGAGTGCCATGGCATCAGCTTAGTTCACAGCAACCTCAAAATCCTGGGCTCAAGCAATCCTACTGCCTCAGCCTCCCGAGTGACTGGGACTACAGGCATGCACCACCATGCTTGGCTAATATTTTCTATATATATTAGTTGGCCAATTAATTTCTTCTATTTATAGTAGAGACAGGGGTCTCGCTCTTGCTCAGGCTGGTTTCGAACTCCTGACCTCGAGCAATCTGCCCGCCTCGGCCTCCCAGAGTGCTAGGATTACAGGTGTGAGCCACCTCGCCCAGCCTGTTTCTAATTTTTGTCACAGCTTGCTGCTTAGTGTCTACCGAGTCATCCACTTCTGCATCTGAAAGAGCTGTTAAGAAATGATGGAGGGAGCCCGTAGAAACCAGAGATGTGGAAATGCACAGTGCTGTTTTATTGGCTGATCTAGCAAGGTAAAATTTTTAGGTCAAGACATAGCAATTTAGTTTATTTCTAGAGGAATGAATATAATTTGAAAAATTAACATATTTCAAGACTAACATCTCAAAGTGTTGGAATCTCTTTTTAAATATCTTTCTGGATTTTAGAGACATACTTTTACTGGCTGTGATTGTGTAAGTATTTGTGGTTTATGGAGTAGTGTCCTAAATGTCAGGGCAAATGAGGCAGCCCCATTCCTTGTCTGTCACGGGCTCAGGGTCCCATGTCCCTTTGGTAGGCACATCTTGAGCTGAGTTTTGAGGACATCCTGTGCCCAGTCAGGAACACCTAAGAATTCCTAACGCAGCTGCTCATTGCTAACATACAGGCAGCGCTGCGGCCCTCCTTCATCCATTCCTTGGTCCCGCAGGAGACTGCTTGCCCATCAAGTCACCAGGCTGAGTTTATAGTATGGTGCTGTGCCTGGCACAAAAGACTCGACTCTTAGGGACCTAGAACTGTGGCCTCAATATTAGTCCTAGAACTGGAATTCTGGTTCTTGCCACTAGGCAAAGAAGGTGTTTAATGATGCTCATTTTCATGGTGTATGTTGCCAAATTGGCAAAGCACCCATCATTTTGAAAAGATGCAATTCTGTACCGTTTTAAAAGCTTTATTGATATATAATTCACATACCACATAACTCACCCATTTAAAGTGTACATTCCAGTGGTTTATAGTATGTATGTTCACAGAGTTGTGCAACCATCACTACAATCAATTTTAGAATATTCCTATCACCCAATAAAGAAACTTCCTAACCAGTAGTAGTCCTTTTTCCTTTCTCTCTCCCCCCTTCGTTTGCTTCCTCACCCACCCTCCTTCTGGCTCTAGGCAATGCTTGTCTAATATCTGTCTCTATATATTTGCCTATTCTGGTTTTTAACTCCTCCCAGCTAACTGTAATTATATATCTTTTGACCAACATATACCCCCCTCCCATGCCTAAATACCCAAGTGTCTGGTAGCCATCATTCTACTCTCCTTCTTTGAGATCTGCTTTTTTAGATTCCACATGTAAGTGAAACCATACAATATTAGTCTCTTTATGTCTGGTTTATTGCACTTAACATAATGTTCTCCAGGTTCATTCGTGTTCTTGCAAATGACAGAATTTTGCTCTTTTTATCACTGAATAGTATGCATTGTATATATATATATATATAGCATTTTCTTTATCTATTCATCTGTTGATGGAAACTTAGGTTGCTTCCATATCTTGGCTATTATAAACAGTTCTGCAATAAACATGGGCATGCAGATGTCTCCTTGACATACTGATTTCATTTCCTTTGGATATATATCCAGTAGTGGGATTGCTGGATCATATGATTGTTCTATTTTTAATATTTTGAGGAACCTCCATACTGTTTTCCATAATGGCTGTACTAATTGTACTAATTTACAGCTGTACTTACATACTGTACAATAGTATATAAGGGTTCCCTTTTCTCTATATCCCCAACAACCCTTGTTATCTTTTGTCTTTTTGATAATAGCCATTATAACCGATGTGAGGTGATACATCATTGTGATTTTCATTTGCATTTCCCAAATGATAGTGATATTGAGCAATTTTTAATATACATGTTAGCCATTTGTATGTCTTCTTTGAGAAGTGTCTATTCAGGGTTTTTGCCAATTTTTTTAATAGGGTTCTCTGTTTTCTTACTGTTGAGTTGTTTGAGTTCCTCATATATTTTGGATATTAACCCTTTGTAAGATACATAATTTCAAATATTTACTCCCATGCTGTAGGTTGTCTCTTCACTCTGCTGATTATTTCCTTTACTGCAGAAGCTTTTTAGTTTGATATATTCTGATTTGCCCAGTTTTGCTTTTGTTGCCTGTGCATTTGAGTTCTTATCCATAAAATTCTTGCCCATACTATTGTCATGTAAAATTTGTCCTATGTTGCTACTATTACTAGTAGTTTCATAGTTTCGGGTCTTACATTTAAGTCCTTAATTCACTGATTTTTTATATGGTAAGAGATAAGGATCTAATTTCTTTTGCATATGGATATTTGGTTTTCTCAGCACCATTTATTGAAAAGACTGCCCTTTCTCCAATGTGTGTTCTTGGCACCATTGTCGAATATAAGGTGGCTATAAATGTGTGGATTTATTTCTGGGTTCTCTATTCTGTTCCATTGGTCTATTTGTGTGTTTTTATAGCAATACCATGCTGTTTTAATTACTGTAGCTTTATAGAATATTTTGAAGTCAAATATTGTGATGCCTCCAGCTTTGTTCTTTTTGCTCAAGATTGCTTTGACTATTCAGGGTCTTTTGTAGTTTCTTATGAATATTAGAATCTTTTCTTCTATTACTATGAAGAATTCCCTTGGTATTTTGATAAGGATTGCATTGAATCTGTAGATGACTTTGGGTAGTATGGACATTTAAAAAATATTAATTCTTTTAACCCATGAACATGGGATATCTTTCCATTTATTCGTGTCATCTTCAGTTTCTTTCACCAGGGTTTTATAGTTTTCATTGTAGAGATCTTTTACCTCCTTCAGTAAATTTATTTCTAGGTATTTAAAAAAAATTTTGTAGCTGTTGTAAATGGGATTTTCTTAATTTCTTTTTCAGATAGTTCACTATTTACATTTAGAAATGCTACTGGTTTTTCTATATTGATTTTTGCATCCTGCAACTTTATAGAATTAGTTTATCAGTTCTCATAGTCTTTTGGTAGAGTTTTTAGGATTTTCTCTATTTGAGATTGTATTGTCTGCAAGCAGGGACAATTTAACTTCCTCTTTTCCAAGTTGAATGCCTTTCATTTGTTTCTTTTGCCTAATTGCTCTAGCTAGGACTTCATTGCTATGTTGAATAGAAGGGGTAAAAGTGGGCACCTTGGTCTTATTGCAGATTTTAAGGGATAAGCTTTCAGCTTTTCACACTTCAATGTGATCTTAGCTATAGGTTTCTTAATGGCCTGTATTGTGTTGTGGTACATTTCTTCTATCCCTAATTGGTTGAGAGTTTTTATCATGAAGGAATGTTGAACTTTGTCAAATGCTTTTTCTGTGTCTATTAAAATGATCATACGTTTTTGTCCTTGATTCTGTTAATGCAGTATATCATGTTTATTGATTTGTGTATGTTGAACTATGCTTGCATCCCTGGTATGACTCCCTTTGGCTATGGCAAATGATCCTTTTAATGTAGTGTTGATTTGGCTTCCTACTATTTTGTTGAAGATTTTTGCATCTGTATTCATTGGTGATACTGGCCTGTAGTTTTCTTTTTTTGTTGTCATTGTGTCCTTATTTGGCTTTTGTATGAATATAATGCTGGACTCATAAAGTGAGTTTGGAAGTGTTCCTCCTCCAAATGGGAATGACCATTTAGTTTTGTTTGTTTTAAGGGATTTTGATGCTCTATTTCTACATCTTAGGGGGACATGTTATCTTCATACAAAAACCTGGCTTTAGTAGCCTGGCTTCTGGAATCACAACTGATGTTGCTATTCTATAAATGTGCAAGTGAATTGGAGAATGATTTGGGGGCAGTTAATATTATAGATACTAATAAACTAGGTTCTTGTCTTTCTCTGAAAACAGCTGCTTTTCTTGAGGTTTAAATTCTGCATGGCAATTTCTAGTGGTACTGCTCTACATTTTACAGCTTAATGAAGAAGTTGTTTGCTTTTTTGGAAATTACCTTACAACAATTCAAATTGTGTAAAGGATACATGCACAAAAGCACATTTCTTGCAATTTGCTCTAGCCATTTAAATGTAGTCATGTGCACCATCTGGATCTTGAATAGCTGTTAATTTAGCAAATCTCTCTTGGATTTCAGCAAAACTTTCATCTTGACCATATATCTGGAGGAAGTAGTTCATTTGCTTGATAGTAATGCTTAATCAATTAATGGAAATAGGTGTTGTTTAGGGAACATTCCTTTTCTGTAGTTTAAACAACAAATTCTGCCAGTCCTCTGGGTTGTACATCATCATGATCATTTGGTTAACAGTTTTCAAGTTATTTTTGCCAGTGAGTTTTATACCTTCAGACAGCTATTTTGAATTCTCCATCAGGAATATCATACATCTCTGTCTCTTTAGAGTCAGTCACTGTCACCTTATTTTGTCCATTTGGTGATATCATGTTTCCCCGATTGTTCTTGATCCTTGTTGTCTTCTGTTGATGTCTGTGCATTGAATAGGCACTTATTCTAGTCTTTGCAGTCTGGCTTTGTCTGTTATTTTCCTTGTGTAGTAGATCTGTCGAGAAATTCTGAGCAGACTGTTTTGGTCTCTAAGCCCATGAATGGTGCAGCCCTTGTAGTGTTATATGGCACCCTAAGCTCAGGTCCATTGCTGCCAACTCTGAAGTTTGCATATTGGTTTCCATGAGCCTTAGCCCTGATCTTTGTTTCCAGTTTACTCTTGGTGGGCTAACTCTGTAGCACTGGCAGTGCTTCCTGTGGAAAAGAGTACACCTCCTTTGAAGAGTTTCAGAATGGTGCGGAAACCAAATGTGCGCCTTCCACTCACTTTTTCTACTGTAGAAACCATAAATTCAGGGAAATTTTTAAGTGTGGCACTGTGTGGGTTTGGGGGAGTAGCATCGTGATCAAAGAGAACCATGTTCCCCTTTCCCTCTGATCACGGTTTTTCTGGGCTCTGTGGTCCATCTTCACTCCCAATTTCTGGGATATTCAGGGTGAAATCTTGCCACTGGATAGTTGATAGTTGAAATTCTGTTGGGAAGAAAGAAGCTAGAAAACTCCTACTCACCATGTTGCTGACATCACTCTGCAATTCTGTACTTTTATATGGATTCTAATGGGAAGAGTCTAAAAAGAAGTTTGAGTTTCTTGATTTTTAGAGCTTCTAAGTATAGTTATTGAGTGGGAGGTAAAAATCGTATGTTATAAGTGGTAATGCCGTAAGACTATCAGGGGAATAAGTTAGCCCCACTTAGACACTGCTGGTGGGAATGTGAATTGGCTGGGACTTTGCTGGGGTCTAGTTTGGTATTTGTTATATATAGAAAGCCTTAAAAATGCGTGCCCCCTTTGACTCAGTACTTCTGCTTATAGGAATTTACACAAAGGTTATAATTAAAGATGTCCTAGTATTTTTGTACTAAAAAAAATGAGATATCCTAAATATGAATTAATAGGGAATTGGTTAAATAATTTATGGTTTGATGCAATACTTCATATTCTAGAAATATTGTTACAGAAAAAACTGTACTGATATGGTAAAATATGTATGACTTACAAAGGCAGGTTAACATTGGTATGTATATGATAGAAAATTATTGGGAAGATACCAACATTTAAACTGGTTATTTTGGGGTGGTTTTTATTTCATTCTTTGTATTAACATATTATATATTTTCTCAAAATTTTATAACCAGCTTTGTAACAGAAGAAGATTATTTTTAAGGGACTAATAAATAATAAATATTCATTATTTGAGTGCTATACATATTGAGTTGGCAATTAGAGTCTCCTGAACATTGGATTTGAGACTCTTAATTTTCACAGCACATCCTTATTTTTATGCATAGAAGGTTAAACTTTTATTTGTCATGTTGAAATTATACTAGGTTCAGAATACTGAAGCTCCCTCCAGTCAACAAGGTGGCACCACATTGCAGACTAATCTCTTCTTCTCATGGGCCTGACATTAATGAGGCTCAATCAGTGTCTGTAACAAACCTTTGTAGTGAGGGCAGCGAGATCAGTTATTGAGTACTAAGCTAGAGGGTCTTGAGAGAGACCAGCCAAGCCAGAGGACTTCACAGATCACCAGAGGGTATGGACCATGATGCCAGGGGTAGCATGAGGAGCCCAAGCTGCCTTCCTGGAATCTAGATCTTCTTTGCTTGTAGCACTTCGTCACTAAACTAATCTCATAACCATGTGTAGGGTAGGGAGCTCAGAAGTATGCTGAATTCCATACCTTAAAACCTGGGGATAGATTCTGGCTCATTCTAGCATCCTAATCTTGGGCAAGTCATTTAGCCTCTTAAGGAGACAGCTTCTCGAAGGTGACAGTGACTGATAATGCTCCCTGCCTGTGGTGGTTGGAATTAAAGGAAATACAGTACTCACTGGCAAGTTTCTAAATTGGGAATATAATACAAAAATGTAAGCATTCGTAAACTGTCTTAGTCTGTTTTGTGTTACTATAACTGATTACCACAGACTGGGTCACTTATAAAGAAAAGAGATTTCTTATAGTTCTGGAGGCTGGAAAGTTCCGAGTTGGTGAAGGCCTTCTTGATGTTGTTGTTACCTGGTGGAAGGGGAGAAGGCAGAGCTGGTTCATGAGACAGAGAGGAGGCAGGCAGGGTGGACTCACTCCCTTTTATAACAACACACACTCACGATAAGTAATCCACTCCTGAAATAGCAACATTAACCCATTCATAAGGGTAGAGCCTTCCTGACTCATCAGCTCCCACTAGTCCCTGCCTCCCAACACTGCTGCACTGAGGACCAAGCTTCTAACACATGAATTTGGGGAATACATTCAAACCATAACATATACTTTACTCCCCCGCCCCCCCCAAAAAAGAAACCTGAAGAAATTGGCCGTATTCCCAGTGGATCTATGCTGCTAACCCGTGGCTGCCAGTTCACAACAGCACACAGCTTAGGCTGGGCAGCTACCATTGCTCTCCCAAGGCTTGTGGAAGTTTGGTCAGCATATCCTACCACACTGATGTCATCCAGTGACTTGGGGCTGAAACCCTGTGACTAGACAGCTCTGCATCCTTAGCCTAGAGTTCTTAAAAATTTAGGTTCTTAAAAAGCATCTATATGTATATACATTATAACCACTTTTTGCCATACTAATTCCAATTTAAAATAATCTGTATATATAATTTCTTCCTTACATCCTTACAGAGAGAAATCCTAGTCAAGTTTTTTGGGTGAGGTTCATCCTCTTACAGGGGAAGAAAAGCAGATGAACAGACAGAAGTGAGAACCAGAACTGAGTCTAGGGCTTCTACGTCGTGTTTTTTACTTTTCTCTGTTTACTTCTTTCACTGTTTGCAAATAAACAGGCAGAGGACATATGGGGCCCTCATAGGAGGGAAATGCCAGATGTATTCCAGTGCTTCCCTATTAAATATGTTTCACCTGGTTCATATACAGGGTTCCCAAAGCAGCCCTTAATTGGGGCTTCACCAATTCCTGGAGCATCCAGTCTTATCAAATCAAGAATGTAATGCCCAGTGTGATTCTTGAATGTTTTAGAGGCTTGTCTGTCCTAAATGACATTGATGAGCCTTCCTTCACATTGTGCAAGTCTGAAATAGCCACGATAAACAGTGGGGGGGCGGGGGGAGCTTAAAGGGACCATGTCCAGGGACCATAGGGACTTGTCCTGAGTCTGCCTTTGCATATACTTATATGAATAATCTAGATTAACATAAGTAGCAAAAGTTTCTTGAGAGGATTCTACTTATACTTTATGACATATCAGTTGTCTATATCAAATAATAATTTCATTTGCTCCAGATAAAAGGACAAAGAATGAAAGCAAGTCTGACAAGTGGGGTTGGGGAAGCTGAGATGATACAGATAATCGTATACTACTAAAACTTAAAAATGTGTGCTTTCGGGCTGGGCATGGTGGCTCATGCCTGTAATCCTAGCCCTCTGGGAGGCCGAGGTGGGAGGATTGCTCAAGGTCAGGAGTTTGAAACCAGCCTGAGCAAGAGCAAGACCCTGTCTCTACTAAAAATAGAAATAAATTAATTGGCCAACTAAAAATATAGAACAAATTTGCTGGGCATGGTGGCGCATGCCTGTAGTCCCAGCTACTCGGGAGGCTGAGGCCGAAGGATTGCTTGAGCCTAGGAGTTTGAGGTTGCTGTGAGCTAGGCTAATGCCACGGCACTCTAGCCCAGGCAAAAAGAGCAAGACTCTGTCTCAAAAACAAAAACAACAAAGAAAAAGAAATGTGTGCTTTGGAACCTAATAAACTCCCCCCATAGGATATGTGTGCTAGCTTAACAAGTGCATTGAAACATGATAAATGCAAAGGTAGTTATGTTAATTCTCTGTTCATAATGTGTTTTTGAGAAGGAAAAATTCAGTGTTCACAAAACCCTGTAGTGCTGAAAGACGATTTTTACTGTGATCATCATATCCCTTCAGTGGAATTGCAGTATGTGATTTTGCAGAGAGAGAGAGAGAGAACAGTTAGGGAATGGATATCTTCCCCTACACTCCAAGTGGCCAAAGGACCAAAGGCATTTGAAGGCAGCCTATCAAAGTGTTTAAATATCAAGCAATGGATATTTAATTTTATTTCGAAGCCAATGGAAGATTATAGAAGAGAGAGGGATCATTTATAATTCAACACTTACTTATGATTTGTATAAAACAAAGTACCCACTTTTAGTCCCAGGTGTAGCAAATGTGTCTTTAACTTGACAGTGGGTTTAAGTGTCCCCTGATGTCCCTCTGTTACAGATTCCAGGGCACTGGCTATTTTTCACAAAGTCATAATACTTGAATAACTGTTTACTTTAGTGGAGCTACTGTTGAGCCTCACAGATGATTTACACATTTGCCCCTGTAAATTAACACCACTTAGGACATACTCCTTTTCGAGGAAACAGCCCATAAGCATGTTGTGGGGTGGGAGTAAGACCCCGGATCCCTGGGGAGGAGGTTTGTTTCTCAGAGGCACTGAAGATTGGCTGATTGTCTCAGAGGCTGATGGGGTGGGGGCGGGGAATGCTCACTGCTCCTGCCCATGGGAGGGGGAAGGCCAGTCCCTGTTGCTTCAGGACCCTTTTGCCCAAAGTCATCTCTGGTTTGGATGCTGAGCAGGAGGCCCCATGGGAGCAGTTTGCTTGAGACTGAGATGGAGGGTGCTAATCGGAGCCTTGCCCCTGTTCTGGATGCAGCTCACTCTGGGGATCAGTTCAAAGGAGGGTAAGTTTGATGTTCTGCCAAGATTTTAGCAGTTTTCCTTTATTTTTGCTGCCATTAATTACCAACATTTGCCCAAGCATTCTGTGTTTGATGCTGTGTGTGTGATGGGACCTGGAGTGTGGGCTAGGGGTGGGGGTGGAGTGCTGTAAAAGATATAGAGTATCCAAAGGCAGACAGTGAGTAGACATCCACAGGTGGCCTCACCAAGTGGACTGGAACTGAGAGTGACTGGCAATTGAGCTATCCAAGGAAGGACATGTCAGCATGTGCAACTGCTCACACAATAAGGTCGAGTGATGCTGGCTGCCCAGATTCCTCCCTAGGAAGCTCCATTTGGAGGTCAAAAACTGAGACAGGCAGATCGTGAGATAACGATTGGAACCTGGGCTTGCATGGAGACCTGAGAAACAAAGTTGATTATGCATGATGAACATCATTTTAGAGTTATTTTCCCCATATATTTTGGTATACATTTATCTGAGTTGCAAAGTAATACTACCCCAAATCCAAAACTTAATATCACTAAATGCCATCCATAATATTGTAAAATATGAGGACACATGGGAGAACAACTGCTCAGGTTTCCGTCCCAGGAAGAACTCTGTGCTGTTGGAAACAGCAACTGTTTCTGCAGTTTTTTCACACTGAATTGTGTAAACAACTGTGTTTGCCTTTTTGCTTTGACTGTTGCAACTCTTCAGGAGATGTTACCTACCTTCAGGTATCCATTTTTTGTTTTGAACTAAGTACATCTTAAGCACCTTAAATCTTTTGTGGAATGAGGCCGGCTTAAGTAAACTGTTGCCTAAGGAGAAGTATCAAAAACTGAGTATTAAATCTGAAATACAGAATTTGTGGCTTAAAAAAAAACTTCTAAGGAGGTGGCTTTTGTTGAAAACTTGATGAAGACAAAAGGTGCCTTCTGGAAGGACCTCTTGGGGCTTCCTCCAGGTGTGTGTGGGGGGAGGGTTGTAGATTCTCTCTTTGCACATTGATTTCATGCAAAGAAACGATTTCTTTTTTTGTCCCTTTTTCTCCTTTTATCAAGGTCAGAAGGATGGGCTAGGATCCTGGCTGAGGCTTTGATGGTTTCTAAATGAGGAGCTTAGATGGTGTTCTTAAAAGGGGACATTTCTAGAAGACATTTAGCTAATTTCATTCAGAATATTTTTACTTAAAGTAGTTTTTAAAACTCAAAATGACATTTTCCAGTTTGCTCAGTCATGTCCAAGTCTCACTTAAGTGGCACATCCTGTTCTCCAGAGAGGAGCAGTTAGCTTGGCCCTGTGTGGTGCTCCCTGTGGTAACCAGTGCAGTGCATGCAGACCAGGTCGTGGGGAGTCAGGCTGAGGGTGCAGATGAACCGGGAATGCCATCCCTCTGCTGGTCGCAGCTGTGCTGAGGACACGATGCCGGCAGCACTGCCTGGAAAGAAGTGAGGCTGCCCAGCCCAGCACTGCCCACCAGGGAATTCTGCAACAGTGCAAACGTTTGTGTTTCCATACTTTGGCTATTGAGCCCTTGAAATGTGGCTAATGATCTAGAAGCTAATTCTTAATTCACTTAAGCTCCAGTAGCCAAGAGTGGCTATGGCTCCCATGTTGGACAGTGCAGGCACTTCAATCGTGCTACTTCCTTTGCTCCTCATCATTCCCTGATGTTTTCAATTAGCACCACTAGCTTCACAGACTTCACAAACTTTAAACTTATGCTGATGTTCTCAGTATGTCTAGCCCCACAAGGAAGGAAAAGGCAATGGAGCAAGGTTGAGTCCAGGTGTGGATGTGAGCCCAGTGGGCAGGTGTCTTTACCCGGCTTTGGAGCTGAGGCTTTAGATTTGACAGGAAGGTGTCAGAGCAAACCACCGGGGCTTTAGAGAGAGTGGGTTTTGATTACTTACAAACACATGGCAATTTGCAATTGATCCTTTCCTTGGGCACAAAGGGATTTGAAAACATATCACTAATAAAACTGGAAAGAACAGATTTTTCCACAAATCTGTCACCAACACACACAGTGGGGAGAAAGCCAGAGGCACTGACAAGGCAGTGTGAGGAGAGTGGAGCAGGCGTGTGAAATCCACAGCAGACCCTTAACCCCCCACAGGGCTTCTGGTCTGTCTGTAGAGCTGAAGTCAAGTTCTAGAAAAC
This sequence comes from Mirza zaza, assembly GCA_008750895.1. Taxonomy (NCBI): domain Eukaryota; kingdom Metazoa; phylum Chordata; class Mammalia; order Primates; family Cheirogaleidae; genus Mirza; species Mirza zaza. The sequence goes on from VSMD01053583.1 coordinate 25,693, forward strand.
ACAGGATCCAGGCAAATTTACCGAGGTCAGACCCCTGAGGCTCTTTCATCCTCCTCCTGGGGGGCCTTCCCTGTTCCCATCTGAGAGGGAGAATGTGCCCCTAAAACTTTCCCACTCTCCTCGGTATCACTCTCTTCTCCAGTTAAATATGAATTCATAAACCATTCTAGAGCAGAGAGAAAAATTACCTACTTTTCTAAGTGGAACACAAAACTAAATTTTGTAAAATTTCTATGAAGGTTAAATGTCGATGTAAAGAACTAAGAGAACTAACAAATGCTTTAAAAAGAAATGAGAAAATATTTAATGGAGAGGACTCAGTCGCCCAGACTGCAAACAAGGAGAGATGCAGCGACCAGCTCCCTGCAAAGTTCCCCCAGGAGAGGTTAGGCGGGTGTAGAGAGAAGGCAGCATACCTAGTGTGTTCCCTGGTAGTCTAACTTATGAATACTCTTCTGGAAGGTATCCCGTTCCCAGATGCAGGTGTGGACAGTTACAGCTTTTGATTATCAGAGATCTCTCAGCTTCCATTTATAGTCTCTCCCTTGGGTAATGATCTATTTCAGGCAGCCACAAAGATCCTTACCTAAAGCACACTTCCTGAGAAGGAGTTTGTCTGACAGTGTTACAAAAGCTGTTTCTGATTAGGAAATAAAATATTAGGAGTTTGTTTTTTTCCTCCATGTGTTACCTGGGAAGCAAGTATGGAAGTTGGAAGCATCAAGCTCTTCCATTTCATTGTCTTCCAGGGGGTGTAGGAGGAAGCTGGGCTGTTGACCCCAGTAGCTGTGACCGGCCGGCACAGGGCATAGCCAAGGAGGGGGGCAAAGGCATTTCCGATGACCAGGAAAGGTGAGTTAGTGCTGTTCTCAGGGGATTTGGTAAGCTGGATTTTAAAGTATGCATTCAGAAATTTTTCATTCAAAAGAAATATTCTACTTTTATTTTGGTGGGGAAGAAAATGGGTGATTTTCAAGGGGTTAACCTGGATTGAAGAACTACACATATGCAAAATTAAGTTTTATGTTATGTGATTTTTTTTTAGCTTTTTATTTATTTATTTTTAATTTCAAAGAATTTAGAGGGTATAAATGTTTTTTGTTACATGGATAAATTGTGCCATGCTGAAGTCAGGGGATTCAGTGTATCCATCACCAGAAAAGTGTATATTGTACTCAATAGGTAGATTTTTATCACTCACCACCCTTCTACTCTCCCCACTTATTTGTTTCCAATGTGCATTACTGCTCTTTATGACTGTATATATCCTTCACTTAGCTCCCACTTACAAGTGAGAATATGTGGTGTCTGATTTTCATTCCTGAGATACTTAGGATAATGGTCTCCAGTTCCATCTAAGTTGCTGCAAAAGGCATTATTTCATTCCATTTTATGGCTGAATAGTACTCCATGGTATATATATATACCACGTTTTCTTTATCCTCTCATCTGTTGATAGGCACTTAGGATGATCCCGTATGTTTGCTATTGTGATAAGCATTCCAGCACAGTGTGCTGTGATAAACATTACAGTGCAGGTGGTTTGTTTGTTTTTTTTATAAAATGACTTATTTTCCTTTGAGTAGATACCCAGTAGTGGGATTGCTGGATGTAATGGTAGGTCTACTTTTAGTTCTTTGAGGAGTCTCTGTAATGCTTTCCATAGCAGTTGTATAAGTTTACATTCACACCAGCAGTGTATAAGCATTCCCTTTTCACCACAGCCACACCAACATCTATTGCTTCTTGATTTTTTAATAACGGTGATTCTGGGCTGGGCGCGGTAGCTCACACCTGTAATCCTAGCACTTTGGAAGGCTGAGGCAGGAGGATTGCTTGAGGCTAGGAGTTCAAGACCAGCCTGAGCAAGAGTGAGAGCCCTTCTCTACAAAAAAAAAAAAAACCAAGAAAAAAAAAAAAAGAAAAGGAAAAAGAAAAATTATCCAGACGTGGTGAGTGGTGGCATGCTCCTTGTAGTTCCAGCTATTCGGGAGACTGAGTATCCCTTGAGCCCAGGAGTTTGACCCTGCAGTGAGCTATGATGACACCACTTCACTCCACCAAGGTGACAGAGTGAGATCTTGTCTCAAAAAAAAAGCGATTCTGATGGGGTAAAGGGATATCTCACTGTAGTTTTAATTTACATTTTCCTGATAATTAGTGATGTTGAGCATTTCTTCATATGTTTATTGGCTATTTGTCTTCTTCTGAGAAGAATCTGTTCATGTGTTTTGCCCACTTTTTGATGAGGTTATTCATTTTTTTTCTTGCTGATTTGAGTTCTTCGTAGTCTCTGGATATTAGCCCTTTGTCGGATGTGTAGTTTGTGAATATTTGAGTATTTTCTCCCATTCTGTAGGTTGTCTCTTTTTTTTTTTTCTGTTTAAATTCTTCT
>VSMD01053586.1:0-56670 GCA_008750895.1 Mirza zaza
TTTTTTGAGACAGAGTCTCGCTTTGTTGCCCAGGCTAGAGTGAGTGCCGTGGCATCAGCCTAGCTCACAGCAACCTCAAACTCCTGGGCTCAAGCAATCCTGCTGCCTCAGCCTCCCAAGTAGCTGGGACTACAGGCATGTGCCACCATGCCCGGCTAATTTTTTCTATATATATGTTAGTTGGCCAATTAATTTCTTTCTATTTATAGTAGAGATGGGGTCTCGCTCTTGCTCAGGCTGGTCTCGAACTCCTGAGCTCAAACGATCCGCCCACCTCGGCCTCCCAGAGAGCTAGGATTACAGGCTTGAGCCACCGCGCCCGGCCGAGAAAATTTAGTTGATAATGTGTGTAGATGAAAAAGTCTAGAATATAGAGCAAAGAACTGAGTTCAAGTCCCTCTTAGCTTCTTTCAAGCTCAGGCAAACTCTTGACCTCTCTGTGCTTTAGTGGGCTCATAGGGTTAATCGTATCTTATCCGCCACACATGGTTGGTGGGAGGCTCAATTGAGATAATGCTCATGAATAGACTTTGCATACTGAAAACATTATAAAATGAAATTCTTTTTCTTTTTGCTTTTCATGAAGCCTAGGACATAGTAAATGTTCACTAATTGCCATTGAAATAAATTCATGATTCAACTCTTCATTTCCTGGTTGAGCTATTGGAAAGCAGATTAAGTAATCTGCCTGAGATTCCTCTTAAACTATAAGCTCCTTGAGAGCAAAAGTTTCTTATTCCCAGCACCAAACACAGTGCCTGGCCCATGGTCGGTACCCCATGAACATTTGTGAAAGGAAGAAAGGGAGGGAGAGAAGAAATCTCACATAGCTAGGAGTTATTGAAAAAGCCCAGGGGTGCTGATTTCCTGGTTATAGGTCTTGCCTGTGATGGCAGCATTAGGTGCAAGTCAGTGGCTCACAAAGTGTGGTCTGGAACCTACAGCAGCAGCATCACTGGGCAACTTGTTAGACATGCAGATTCCCGGGCTCCAGCCCAGATGTACTGAGTTAGAATCTCTAGCATGGAGCCCAGCAATCTGTATGCTAATCAGACCTCCATGTGATTCTGATGAATGTCAAAAGTTTGACGGCATTGCCGGAGGAGAAACTCTGCTTACATTAATATTTGATAGTAAATAGGCAGAAAAAAGGTGAATTTATTAATAGCTTTTAATAATTTATTCTAGATACGTAAAGTACCTTATTTTTATTGTCATTTCCTGCTAACCCAAAACATTTATGATACAAGGGGGATACATTTCTGTAAACATTGCATCAATAATGCAATACGTTTTTGGTTAAAAATAACATTTACTGAATTGTTTTCTAAGGATAGAAGACTACGTATTCATTGCTAATAATATGGATAATACTGAAAATTATGGTGACATTTATACAGTCTTTGCTATGTGCCAGGTGCTATTCTAAGCACTTTTCCTGTCTTAACTAATTACTTGAAACAATTCTATAAGGCAGGTGCAATTTCTATCCTCCCCATTTTACAAAAAGGAATTGAGGCATGTAGACATAGTTTGAAAAAGATCACAGAGCCAACCAATGGTGGAACCAGGATTTGTATTCATTCTTGAGCGGTGTAGCTCAAGAGTCCTGGCCCGGTGCGGTGGCTCACGCCTGTAATCCTAGCACTCTAGGAGGCCGAGGCGGGTGGATTGCTCAAGGTCAGGAGTTCAAAACCAGCCTGAGCAAGAGTGACACCCCGTCTCTACTATAAATAGCAAGAAATTAATCGGCCACCTAATATACATAGAAAAAATGAGCCGGGCATGGTGGCACATGCCTGTAGGCCCAGCTACCCGGGAGGCTGAGGCAGGAGGATTGCTTGAGCCCAGGAGTTTGAGGTTCCTGTGAGCTAGGCTGATGCCATAGCACTCACTCTAGCCTGGGCAACACAGTGAGACTCTGTCTCAAAAAAAAAGAGTCCATGAGATTAGCACCTATGCTATACTATATAAACCACCCAGAATTTAGGGATTCACCGACTATTAATATTTATGGAGAATTTAGTATTTCCCTTCAGATTGGTAAATATATATTTATATAAATATGCATATATAAAATCTATATTGGTAAATATATCTATTTACGATGTATTTACATGTAAATAATTTTCATGTGTTTTTAAATTTCATATTTTCTTTAAAAAAAATTTTTTTTTAAGACAGAGTCTTGCTATGTTGCCCAGGCTGAAATGCAGTGGCCCATTCACAGTTATAGCTCACTGCAGCCTTAAACTCCTGGGCTCAAGCGATCCTCTTGCTCAGCCTCCCCAGTAGCTGGGATTACAGGCACACACCACCATGCCTAACTTTTCTCTTTGTTAACATGTTTTTTTACAAACATATTTATTTATAATTAAGAAAAGAAAGTCAGATCATACACTGCTATAAAATAATTGTTTTATTTAATAATATATGGTAAGCACATTCCAATAATATTACAATTCTAAAATAATTATCATGTCTGACCTGCATTTTCTTCTAATTTACTTAATTCTCTATTGTTGTACAATCGGATCATACCCAGCGTTTTGTGTGGTAAACAGAACTGTAATGAACATCTCTGAACTTAAAGCACAATGATTATGCACTTCAGTTTTAAAACCCTGCATCATTCTTTCACATGAGCACACTTAAATAATGAAAAATAACTCTATCCAAACAGTACATGCAGTCTATAAACTTTCTCACTTTCATATTTTATGACAGTGAAACCAAATTATACCCCACTCTCCAACAGCAACGCTTCTGATAATTACACAGGTCATTTAAAAATATTTTGAGTGACAATTTTATTAGCTTTATGTTAAGGAAACCCTTGGCACTGTATCATCAGAGATTCAGAAATGCAGTAATGGAAGAACTGAGTAGCAATAAAAGGTCAAAATATTTATGAAGAAAAACAAAAGCTTTCCTTGAAGGCAGATTCATCACATGGGCTAGACAGTGTTTAAAACACAGCAAATGTCTTATGAGGGTATGAATGCTAAGGCCCAGTAAACAGATGAAAATACGAAACTAGAAAAAGAGAGAAAAAAAGGCCTTCTTTCCTGACCTTGCTGAGAAAGGCTATTTGTTCCATGTGGCAAATAACTTGAATATGATTCACAAGCCAACTGCAGTGTGAAATATAAATAGCAAAGCAATTCGTTTATAAACTACCCCATTCCTGGTGTAGCCTTCTAGGGCCTTAGCATGTTTGGATTTGGCCTGCCTGTCTCCCAAACACATTTCCCAGAGACTTTGAAGGAAACCAAAATATTTAAGCCAAATTGGAGGGGCCCATGATGTCTGCTGCAAGCTAAAAATAATAGGATCTCTGTGTCCACACCTACTCCAGTGGGAAGGGGAGGCGTAACTCTTAATACTCCAGACCCAACGAGAGTGCCAGCACTGGGGAAAACATTTCAGGGAGGAGACAGGTTGGTAGTACCAAAAGTTTCAGGCAACTCCCTCTTTCTCTGTGTGTGCTGTGTGACTTGGGAATCAGGAAAATGAGACACCCAACGGTTCCCAAAGTCAAAGGACACCACAGTCCAGAAGTTGGGCCTTATATTCTGAGTAGATGTTATACCTGAAATTGGAGAAGGAAAAAAAAAACAACTGTTGAAATAGATATATACTGCTAGGAGCAAGCAGGCCCTTCTAGCGTCAGAATCTAAGGAGAACTCTTTTCCCATAATTATCTCATTCGCTTTCTTGCCAAAGGAAGATTTCATATTCCAGAGGGCCAGATTCTTCTGGAATAACTGATCCTTTTGGATCTCGTAACTAAACTTAAAGGCATGCCAAACTGTTGACTGAAATGTTTGAGAATTCCAAGGTGCTGAAGCTGGAAGGACTTTAGGGCTCAACAAATCCCATTCTAGTATTTCTCAGCTGCAGAAATGAAGGCCCAAAGAGATAAAGTGACTTTTCCAGAATCGCAGAGCAAGTCAGTGGCAGAGCCAAGACAAAGGCCATGGTTTTGATTCCCATGCCTGGGCTACAAGACCATCCTCCAGCCGTCCCTGTAGAGCAAATGGCACTGCCACCCACCCACTGCCCCATGTCTGTGGCCTCTTCTGCAGTAAAATGACCTCCCTCAGGCATCAGCCAACAAACATTATTTCACTCAATGCTGCTTCTTTCCATTCCTTAACTCAACACATACTTGGTACTGTCTACTCGTCAATGTTCTAAATGCAGGTAAGAAAGTAATTAGCAAGATAAGTGCTTGCCTTCATTGCAGGGTGGAGACAAACAGACAAGATGCAAGTAGACATATAAACAAGATGATTTTGAGTAGTGGCAAATGTCATGAAGACTGTAAAACAGCATGACATGGCAAGGGCTGTCTGGGTTGGAGAAAGACCACTGTAGGGAAGGTGGTGAGGAAGGACTTCTCTGAGCACTCGACATTTGAGCTAGAACCCAAAATAAGAGTAGGAGTTGGATGATCAAAAATCCAGGTGAAAAACATTTTAAGCAGGGAAGAAAATAAATACAACCCCCCCTGAGGCAGCAGTTCTAGCTCCAGGTAAGATGGAATAAGCATATTCTGTCCTGTCTCTCCCAGGGGAAGTAGCTATAAAACCTGGGGAGACAGCATGGAGCTTTCTTCATTTAAACACTAAATGCAGAAGCACAAACACTAGATTGCAGAAGACCAAAACTTGAAGTACCACTGAACTAGCTGTGAATTTCCCATTTTTTTTCCTGGTGTCCCCAACCTGGTTTCAAGACATCCCGATACTCAGAGCTGGGCACCGAGCACAAAGGAGAGATACCAGGGACGCCCTCAAGTTCTGGCTCCAGGAGAGGAAGAGGCTAAGTAGAATGGAAAAATTCTTTGGGCTTCTTCTTTTCCCTGTTTTCTCACATACCAGCTCAAAGCAATCCAGTGGTTGCAATGGTGGAAATGACGGCAATGGTAACAGCAGTGGGGGCTCCCAGCTGCCCCACATTCTAAGGAGGGGAACGTTCTTCTCTAATCCGGATGGATGGGAAGGGCTGTGGTCCCAAAAAGGGAAGAACACCTGCTGCTTTTGCTTCTCTTGCTGTTCTCCCACCACCTGACCTGGAAGAAGGCACAGCTGCAGAAAGTGCACCACTGAGTGTTGTGTCTAAAGGCCTAAGGACTGAGCAGGGGACACCAGGGACCTGAAAGGACCCGAGACCACAGCCAGGGAGGAGCTGGGAAAGGCACCCTGTCAAGTTGTTTATGATGGACCCCAGTGTGCTTGTCATTCACGTATAAAGAGCTAAACACAGAGAACACACCAACCCTATAGAAAAATAGACGAGAGGTATGAACAGAGGTCATTAAAAAAAAAAAAAAGATACGTGAATGACTTTTAAAACACACAAAAAGATCTTGAAGTCCAAAAATCTAAAAAAAATGTATGTCATTGTAACTTGAGAAAAACAGCAATAAAGTATACTCCATGTTAAGGGGATAAATATGGATAATAAAATATCTTCATTGTACTTTAAAAAAAAAAGATCACTCTTGCTCATAACGAGAGAAATGCAAATTAAAGCCATGCTGAGATACATACCACTTCTCACCTATCAGACTGGCAAAAAATCTGAAAGATTGACAACATGTTCTGTGATAATATTCTGGGGAAATAGGCCCTTTCATTTGTTGATGGCGGGAGAGCAAAATGGTACAATTCTTGCAGAGGAGAATTGGCGATGTCTATAAAATTTTCACTTGCATTTTCTCTTTGACCAGGAAATCCTACATCCAAGAATCTATCCCAAAAATACACTTTCAGAAATACGAGAAGTTGCATGTATACTATGCCAAAATATAAAATGGCATTATTTGAAATAGCAAAGGACTGGAAACTGAATACATAATAGTACATGCCTGCAATGAGTTCTCTAAGCTATAAAAATGCTATGAAGTAACATCCAAGGTATAACAACAAGTGAGAAAGCAAGACTGAGAAAAGTTATTTTAGTAAGCTATTGTCTAAACACACACGCACTTATATATGCATTACATGCATGTATATATACACATATACACAAATATATATACATATAATATGTTTATATCTATTTAAAACAGAATATTACCCATTGAACAGGATAGAGGTGATAAAGTGAGACATTAGACTCCTGAATATATTAACAACATTTTGTAGATTTGAATTTGAATCATATAAATGTTTAAATAATTAGCTAACAAAAATAAAAATACTCAAGAAACAAAAACTAACAGTATATTGATAGGAATGATTTTGCATGGCCTTAATAATTGACTATATGTCCCTGGAGGAATATACCCTAAGGAGAAAAAGAACTATAAAAACAATCTTAACCTATTTCCAGTAATCATACTGTTAGTAATATTACTATTATTATTGTAAAGTTGTTCTGCTCATTGTAAAGCAAATAAGTCATTGTTGTTGTTAAGAACTTAGATTTTCAGAATAAAAGAAATACGAATAAAAATCAAAGAAGTTTAGTAATGCCCTGTAATACTAAATTTTGAATTATTAAAAACCCATGTCATGTAATCGTAGCACTCTGGGAGGCCGAGGTGGGAGGATCACTCAAGATCAGGAGTTCGAAACCAGCCTGAGCAAGAGCAAGACCCCGTCTCTACTAAAAATAGAAAGAAATTAATTGATCAACTAAAAATATATAGAGAAAAAATTAGCCAGGAATGGTGGTGCATGCCTGTAGTCCCAGCTACTCGGGAGGCTGAGACAGAAGAATCCCTTGAGCCCAGGAGTTTGAGGTTGCTGTGAGCTAGGCTAATGCCACAGCACTCTAGCATGGGCAACACAGTGAGACTCTGTCTCAAAAAAAAAAAAAAGACCCATGTCATTTTTCTTCAAAATTAAAAAAAAAAAAGTATTTCCAAGCTCTGCCCACAAAAAAGTCCTGGAACCAATAATAAGCCCAATAGTAATGAGCATTGTTAATACTCAGATCATAGCTCCTAAATACCATTTCCTTGGGGAAATGCTTGACTCTATGTTGGGACAGAAAATGTAGATGATCCTGGATACCTTGTCATGACAAAAAGCAAGGAAGCAATATTAAAGAAGACTTGTGTTGTATCAACAGGACTCAGGAGCTGTGATGAAAAAGCTCCCACTGGCCAAAATCGAGCGAATTTAAAGATCAAAAAGAGCAATACTGTAATTGATTGAAACAGATCAAATGTATCAAATTCCATGAGTTCCTTAAAAAACAACAACAACAACCACCACAACAACCACACACTTTTGCAAGATGCTAGGGAACCAACACATTATTCTGAATACTGGTGAGTAAAGAGAGAAGATCAAACATTTATCCTTGCTCTAAGAGTTTCCAAACAGTCAATGACAGGAAAAAAATTGTCTTTATAAAAGAATTTCATTTTAAAATAATGAAAATGGTGCAGTGGCTCACACCTATAATCCTAACACTTTGGGAGGCTGAGGCAGGAGGATCAATTGAACTCAGGAGTTCAAGACCAGCCTTAGCAAGAGTGAGACATTCCCCACCCCCAACCCTATCTCTATTAAAAATAGAAAAATTAGCCAGGCATGGTGGTGCATGCCTGTAGTCCCAGCTATAGGGAGGCTGAGGCAAGAGGATCACTTGAGCCCAGGAGTCCGAGGTTGCAGTGAGCTATGATGACACTACTGTACTCTACCCAGGGCTATATAGAATGAAACTCTGTCTCAAAAAAACAAAAAAGAAAAAAAAGAAATGAAAAAGGAATGATAGAATTAGAACATGACAATTTTTGCAAACTCCAAAAGGAGTAGATCTAGGAAATATATAGATCTAGGAAATAATCATCAATGGCAGTTAATGTTACTGTAGAGTTAACCTCACCCCATGCACCTCCTGATGGAAAACTCCATCACCACCTGTCTTAGTCTGCTATGGTTGCTTTAACAATGTACCACAGATTGGATAGCTTAAGCCACAGAAATTTATTTTCTCACAATTGTGGAGGCTAGAAGTCCAAGATGAAGTTGTTGGCAGGTTTGGTTTCTTCTTGGGTTGTAGATGGCCATGGACTACCCTTTGTATTAATAACCGCCCATGTCCAAATTCCCTCTTCTTGTAAGGACACCAGTCATATTGGAGTAAGGCCTACCCTAATGACCTCATTTTACCTAAATTACCTCTTAAAAGACCCTATCTTCAAATATAGCCACGGTCTGAGGTACTGGGGGTTAAGACTTCAACATATGAATTTTGGAGAAACACAATTCAGCCCAGAACAGCACTCATGAAATATGCATGCCAAAAACTAGAATGTGAATCAGAACAAGCCTCCAGAACAAAATACCAACTCACAGGGGATATGAGGGGGAGGGGAGAGAAAAACATGTCAAACAACCTGATGGGAATGCAATCGGCAAAATTCAGAATTTGGAAAACTCTTCCAGACAGTTGACCTGTTTCTGTAACAAATAAATTGCAAGGACAAAAAAAAATAGAGAGAGAAAAGGAGTACTTGTACATTACCAGACTTCAGAACAATATGAACCCAGTGCTATGTGTGGGTCCTGTATGGATCCCAGTGAAAACAAATATTTGTTTAAAAGACATAAGACAATTGGGAAATCTGAACATTGGTTCTGAATTGTTTTACAATACTTTGGAATTATTGTTATTTTTAGATGTGATAATGGCATCGTGGTTATATAAAGTAGTCCTCGTCTTTTAGAGACACATTGAAATATTTCCAGATGGATGATTTGATGTCAGGGATATATTTCAAAGTAATCCAGAGGGGAAGGAGACAGAAGGGGTATAGGCAAAACAGGAGCAGCAACGAGTTAATGATTGTATCTGGGCAATGAGTACACTGGGGTTTATAATACCATTTTCTCTACTTTTATGTATGTTTGAAGTTTTCCTTAATAAAAAGTTTATAAGTAAATAGATAAATGGATAAATGGTGGCTAAGCTGTGCATCCCACTGGGCAAGAGCAAACCACTGAGATGAAAACAGGGAAGACTAATGTCCTAAAGGAGCACAACTGGAAAGAAAATAATAGCAGCTAACCCTTTGCAGAGCACCAGCTAGATTCCAGGATAGGCCCTAGGCAACATTATCCAGCTATATTTATAGTTCCAAATCTCTATTGCATTTCATACATTCCTGGAGCAGGGAGGAAATTGGTTCATCCACATTTTACAAATTAGGGAACTCAAGACTCAGATGCCTCAAACCATAAGCTGATGAGGTCTTGAGATAGAGCAGCACCCAGCACTTTGGCCTACAACTTGGATGACCTTTCCTTCCCCCTCTCTGCCTCTGGGGCACAGAAGGAGATGAAATAAAGGCAGACCCTTGAATAAAGAGCGAGTGGCCTCCATCTGGAAACGAACATTTTGGTTTTCTTTGTTTGCTTTTAAGAGTTGGCCTTGCTTTGTCTCCTGTTGAGTGCTCTTTATTCATTTGCTTTAAAATAAATAAAGCACTTAAAAGTGGTCCTCATCCAATAGAAGTGCTTACAGTCACATCTCTTCTGCACGTTCACTTTTCCAGCAATGGATACCAAACCTTCCCTTTGTCCCTGTTATGACACAGGTGGAGTTATGATACTGGCATGCAAATGCGAAGGAAACACAGAGAGTGTGGAAAGACGAGTGCATTTATCTTCCGAGTTGAGTTTCCATAAACTTCTCCACGGTGAAATGAAACTCCTCAGGCATGTTCACGCACATGGTACCTCAAATAGAATAACATCGATCTTTTTCATTTGGAGAGTATGCTTTGGTCCTGTTTTTTTATTTTCACTCTGCTGTTTTTAATAATGTAGGAAAGGACACTCCATTTTAGAAAGATTTCCATCAGACAGATAAAAATGAAAGTCTCAGCCCAGGAGGCTGAAGCTCGGATCTCCTGCCATACTCTACAACCAGGCATTACTCAGGCTACTCCAATGCCAGCATTTCTCTCCCTGCAGTTTTTTACCTCCCTCATGAATATTGGGATGAGAGTTTGCCCCTTCTAGAATCATCTTCTTAACACTGCACCTTCAAGCCGCTTATTCTCTGGCCATTGCTCCCTCTGCAAAGATTGGGTGTGTGTGTGTGTGTGTGTGTGTGTGTGTGTATGTGTGTGTGTGTGTGTGTGTGTGTGTGTTGATGGGGGGTGCTCAGGAGAGGAAGGCCTTTACTTCCCTTCATGAATATGCATAGAGGGGTGCAAAAGAGCCTTTTGGTCTAGCCTCTGATTTATGAAAGGACTAAAAATTTGCCTTTAAAGTTATTTCCAAACAAGATTACATATAGTTCATATATAGAAAGATAGGCTGATAAAACTGAGTGCTCACCTTTCAGCTTTATGCCTGTATCCAATCCCTGAGCTACAGAGTCTACAGTATACAATTCGTATACTGTGTAATTACCCTGTGAATAGTACAGCTTCACTGCTTGTATCTTTGTGTATGGCAAGGCATTAATTTGTTATATGTAAACGTTTATAACATACCACCATATTTTGCAATCTTATTTTGTAATTTCCTTATTTTTTAATACAATAGTAGCTACAAAAAGTGGAAGTGCCCCCTGGCCTCTCTAAATATCTGAAAGGCTTCAAGAAAGATAATCTGAAGCTATCTCAACATCTAAAAGGCCTTCCTGAAGAGGAAGAAGAGGAGGAGGTATTGTGGATATTAACAGTTGCAGCAACAGTTAACACACACTGAGCATTTTTACTTGCCAGGCTTTGGCAGGTGCCCTAATTTAACTCACATTCATTAACATATTTAACATGTGCTAATTTATTGAATCCTCACACAACAACCTTATGAGGAAAGCATTATCTCCATTTTACAGATAAGGAAACTGAGGCTAGTATGTAGCTGTGTATTACACTTCACTGGAGCATTGTTGTAGGAAGCTAAAGGGAATTACAGAGTATGAGAGAAAAGGTCTAACACCACATACAAAATATAACTTTTTGTGGTTAAAGGGAAAAGCACCTACAACATTAAACCCTTCACAAAGGCAGTTAGTTCCCTTCTGGAAGTCCCAGAAGGGACTTGTTGGCCTTATAGTCTCATATAAGAGCACTACGTTCCTCTCTACCACTCTCTGGAAAATTCCACGCTTCTTCACAAGGACCGTTCTTGCCCCAGGGCCAGCCCTCCTCCTCTACCAAGTGAAATGGGTTCCCCATAGGTGAAAAACCTCAAGGTCTGTGTTATTCAGTCTAGAATAACACTGAGAAAATTAGCAGAGGGTAGCGGGGTTGATACTCCGGGAGTCTGGTCTTCTTTAGCGTGTCTCTTCTTTAGTGTGTAACTGGCAGGTGACAGTTAGAGATCTTTATTCTATCAATGACTGTTGGGCCATACCTGTGTCTCCCAGAGATTAGGGTTAATTGTCAGAGGCAGTTGAGTCTTAGCCAACCCATAAGGATGTGGAGAAACTTCCCTAAATGCTTTATAAGTTGCAAATGTGTCTTCTTCAACAATGAGGTTAGTGCTTTGGATTACTAGGGTTAGTTTAATTGGCTCACTGTCCCCTCCCCTCAAACTGTGTTCTCCTGGGCAAACCAGGAAGCTGCAGCTCGGCTCTCCTGCCATACCCTACAACTGGGCATTACTCAGGCTAATAGAATGTCAGCATTTCTCTCTCTCCAGACTTTTACTTCCTCCATGAATATCAGGATCCTTCCAGAATCACCTTCTTGACACTGCTCCTGGAAGCTGCTTATTCTCCCCATAACTGCCTGGGATGTGGGGGTGGAGGGTTAGATGAGAGTATGAAGGCTCAGGTCTTCCAGTTCCACCACAATAGAAATAAGGTCGCCTGAGATTTTATTAAACACTATTCATCTACAGTCTAATTAATCAATAAAAGAGACTGTGGTTAATATTCATTGGGCACATTCTAGCTCAGCACCAGAACTATTTATCGAGAGTTCCCAGAGGGCCTGGTTGTTATTAAACACCGTAGAACTGCTTTCTTTGAGCCAAGTGTCAGGCTCTGGCCCTCACCCAGATACGTGGTGAGAAATCTCATGTTAATGTTCTATTGTGGTAAATATCACTTGGGGCTGGCCCTAAGGAGAGGAATATTGGGCACTGTAAACAATTCAAAGGCAGTTTTCAGAATGAAAGCAAGCAATGTTCTATGAATTGTTCACAATGCCCAGAATAAAAAGTGTTCCAAAGCACTTTTACACCTATTATATTGCTTCAATCTCACAATAACCTAGAAAGGTCATTAGACTTGGCATCATTACCTACATTCAATAGACCAGGAAATTGAGACTTGGAGAGTTTAAGTGATTGAGCAAGGTCACCCGGCTAATTAATCACAGAATAAACCTTGCTTCCTGACACCCTAGTCCAACTCTTGCCAAAGCATTGAAGTTTGCCTTCTCTATATCTGTAAAGCATTTTACAACTATTCTCTCTAATGCATAGTTCTATCTATTGACATCAGATTTTTTGTTATTGTTGTTTTTTTTTATTGTTGTTGTTGTTGTTGTTTGAGACAGAGTCTCACTCTGTTCCCTGGGCTAGAGTGCTGTGGTGTCAGCCTAGCTCACGGCAACTTCACACTCCTGGGCTCAAATGATCCTCCTACCTCAGCCTCTCGAGTAGCTGGGACTACAGGCAAGCACCACCACAACAGGCTAAATTTTTTTTCCACTTTTTTTTTTTTAAGTAGAGATAGGGCCTTGCTCTTGCTCAGGAAATCAGGCTAGTCTCAAACTCCTGACCTGAAAGGATCCTCCCGCCTCGGCCTCCCAGAATGCTAGGGTTACAGGTGTGAGCCAATGCGCCTGGTCTCTACTGACACCTTTTAAACTCAATTTCCACATCCACCCTATAAGTAAATGCTCTTATTATGCCCATTTTATAGATGAGGAAAATTTACAAAGTTACTTACCCATGCACACCTATATAATTATACCTGTACTGCCCTTCTAGCATCTTAGTATGTTCGATGTTGCATTAATCAAGATTACAAGCTTGAGGTCTTGGAATGGTCTCTGAAACAAATGTGCTTAAAGGGCTAGAGGCAAAGGTTCTTGATGTAAACCAGGAGCCAGCAACAATTCTAGTCATTATCATTGACATTAGGAATAACTTATGAAGACTTATCATCAATTGATTTTCAAGTACTAAGACAATTCACTGGGGAAAGAATAGTCTGTTCAACAAATGATGCTGGAACAACAGGATATCCACATGTACAAGAATGAAATTGAGTCTCTACTTCGTACCATGTATAAAATTAAGCCAAAATGGATCAAAGACTTGAATACAAGAGCTAAAACTACAAAACTCTTAGAGAAAAATCTAGGAGTAAATCTGCAGGACCTTGGATTAGGCAATAGTAGCTTGGATATAATACCAAAAGCACAAGTAGCACAAGAAAAAATAGATAAATTTGACTTCATCAAAATTAAAAACTTTCACACTTCAAAGGACACTATCAAGAAAGTGAACAGACAACCCACAGAATAGGGGGAAATATTTGTAAACCATTTATTTGATAAGGGACTTATATGCAAAATATATAAAGAACTCTTATAAATCAACAATAGAAGGATGAATAATTAAATTAAAGTATGGGCAAGAGAGCTTGAATAGACATTTTTCCAAAGAAGATATACAAATGGCAAATAAGCACATAAAAGGATGCTCAACATTATTAGCCATCAGGGAAACACAAATCAAAACTACAATGAGATACCACTTCATACCTACTAAGATGACTATAATCAAAAAGATGTAATAAAAATAATAAGTATTAATAAAGATGTGGAGAAATTGAAACCCTCATACATCACTGGGAGGAATGTAAAATGGAACAGCTACTTTGTAAGTCTGGTAGTTACTCAAAAGTTAAACACAGACTTGGAAGGCTGAGGTAGGAGGATTGCTTGGGCCCAGAAATTTGAGGGCAGCCTGGGCAATATAGGGAGACCCTGTCTCTGAAAAACCAAAAACCACAAACAGAGTTACCATATAACCCAGCAATTCTGTTTGTAGGTACTCAAGAGAATTGAGAAAGTATCTTCACAAGAATTTGTACACAAATATTCATAGCAGCATTATTTACAGTAGCCAAAAAATAGAAAGCACCCAAATGTACATCAACTGATACATGGATAAACCAAATATGGTATATCCATACAATAGAATAATATTCATCCATAAAAGATGAATGAAGCACTGATATGTGCTATAAGAGGGATGAACTTTGAAAACATCATGCTTAGTGAAAGAAGCCACACACAAAATGCCAGGTATTGTATAATTCCATGTGTATAAAATATCCAGAAAGTACATGAGTGGTTGCAGGGGTTGTGGGGAGAAAGGGAATGGAAGGGACTGCTAATGGATATGAGTTTTGGAGGGGAGAGTCATAATATTGTTCTGGAATTATATAGTGGAATAGTGTCATACCTTGTGAATATACTGTACTAAAAATAAATCACTAAATTTACATCTTAAGAGAGTGAATTGTATCCTATGTGAATTATATCTCAATAAAAAAAATAACTTCTGGCTTCTCACAGGTGCTACATTAAGAAAAACAAGTCACCTCACCCAGGGCACCTAAGCTGATCATCAGGGACCCAAGTAAGAAAAGAACAACGTTCAGCAAGTCATTAGGGAGACCAGATTGGTTGTAATAACCCTAGAAGTATTCTAGTGGCACTCCATGCTAGTCCCCAGGGAGCATGCAGTCATGCTTTATACCATGACGAGCCACAAAGTGATACTGTGGCTGAAATCTAGCCTCAGGACCAAGGTGGGTTTTTTTTTCTCAGTAATCTCCATCCTGTAATCTTTCAAGCATTTCTCCTGCAGCATCAGAAAGAAAAAAGGTCAAGTTTATGTTTCATTGTCAGATAATTGAATCCAATTCAGCACATTTTTACTGAGCACTTGGGAAGTTCCAGACAGTTGCTAGACACAAAGAAACCAGCTGTGATCAGGATGGCCACGTACTTGCTTTCATGGAGCTTATATTCTAATACAAAAGGCAGATGACAAAAAGTATGCTAGTTCTCTAATTTCTCACCTATCCCCAGTCCATTCTATGGTCTTTACTGACCCACTCTGTGTCCTGGAGAGGTTGACCTCTGTGAGTTGTATCACCCAGGCTCTTTTGCACTGGCAGGAGTTTAGACAGCAGGGACCCGTCATGATATTTCTTCTGCCATTCCCGCCCTCCTTCAGCACTACATTTCTAGCAGTTTCTTCCAACTGCTACATCTCCTGCGGGACAGACCATCCTCCATAGTTCCAGCACTTACTGGTAATTCTATTTTCTTCCTTTGCCTTTTCATATCTAGGCACGTGTGGTAGAGCAGTGGTCCCCGACAATTTTGGCACCAGGGACAGGTTTCATGAGAGAGCATTTTTCCATGGACCAGGGGTGGGAGGATGGTTTCAGGATGATTTGAGCGCATTGCATTTATTGTGCAGTCAAACCTCTCTGCTAATGATGATCTGTATTTGCAGCCGCTCCCCAGCACTAGCATCACTGCTTCAGCTCAACCTCAGATCACCAGGCATTAGATTCTCATAAAGAGCCACAACCTAGATCCCGCACATGCGCAGTTTACAGTAGGGTTCACGCTCCCATGACAATCTAACGCCACTACTGATCTGACAGGAGGCAGAGCTCAGGCAGTGATGCGAGCAATGGGAGCAGCTGTGAATACAGATAAAGCCTCACTCACCGGCCTACTGCTCACCTCCTGCTGTGTGGCCCGGTTCCTAACAGGCATGGACCGGTACTGGTCCACAGCCCAGGGGTTGGGGACCGCAGTGGTAGAATATCTGCAAAGACAGCCACTCATGATTCATTTCAACCCTATATGTGCATGCTGCTTCTCTCCTCAAATGGTATTTCACATCCCTTTCAATGTGGACTTGACTTGTGACTTGCTTTGACCAACAGAATATGGCAAATGTGATGCCCTGTCCATTCTGGAACAAGTCTGTAAGTGGTCTGGCAGCTTCCACTTTGACTTTCTTGGGATCCAGCCACTTATTATGAGTTTAGGCTAAATTATTAAATAACGAGAGGCCACACAGAGAGAAAGAGAGAAGGTTCCTGGCCCACCCCTTGCCATTTCAGCCACCCCGCCTGGGGCAGCAGCTGTGTGAGTGAGCCGGTCTTGGATCCCGCAACTCCAGTCCAGTTGTTCCAGCCAATGCCCTCAAGAGCCAAGTTGAGATGAGCCATTTCTACCAAGCCCCACTCACATCAAAGAATGGTGAGCAAATAAATGGTGGCTGTTTTTAAAAGTCATTGAGTTTTGGCGTGGTCTGTCACACAGCAATAGAGAACAAACGCGTGGTAATGGCTTCTCATTGTGGCTAGTCCCAGGTCCCTCTGCATCCTCATTAATTCCTTTCACCCTAACCTTGACTCCATAAATGGTCCCTTCACTTCATTCTGTTCAATGAAACCCTTTTGAGTTCTGTTTTCTGCTGTGACCCTGCCTAATACAACAAGCAAACAAATAAATCAGACAACCACAGGTTCTTGTTGTTGGTACCAGGATGGAAATCAACAGGTTGCTGTGACAGGAAATGACAGAGAGCCAACCTCAGGCAGGGTAGTTGGGAAGGCCTTTCTGACTCACTCTGCCTAAGCTAGTTAACATCTACAGCAATGAGGCTGATGGAAGGATGATGAGAGAGGAAGCGAGGTGGTGGCAACTTCAGCAGAAGAATCCACTTCAGGTGCAAGCCATCCTTTCTTCAGGCTTTCTGCCATAGGCCACTGAGCTAGGGCTTGCAACTGCTTTTGAATCTCTGTGCATGTCACTCACTTCATTCTTCCTAGTAGGCTAAATATTTGGAGTAGAAGAGAAACAAACAAACAATGGGAATGATCCCTTCCCTGGTCACCTGCCCTCCATCTCCCAATACACAGGACAGTGCAATTTTAAGTGGTCTGTGCCACATTGACCAAGAAGAAACAGAATGGAAAACTGGGAGAGATGTTAAAAGTGACTTTACACAAGGTATGAAAACACAGCTTTGCTTCAATTATAAGGCACTTTGAGTTCAAGGCAACATGTTTTTATCAATCCAATTGGCAAAAATTCAAAAGAGCAGTAGCATTTAGTGCTGGTGAGAATGTGACAAAACGGGTTCTTCAATATGTTGCCTGTGAGAGTGAGAACTGCTCTATAACCTCTTCCGTATACAATCTGCCAATATCCAACTAAGTAAAAAATGCGTATCCTCCCTGTGCCCACTTTTGAGAATCTATTCTAAATCCCATATATAAAAGTAAGTATACAAAGTCTATTTTATTGCAACATTGTTTAGAGTGGCAAAAATATATTATAGAAATAAACTATCCATCAACAGGAGAATGTTTCAATAAATTATGATCATTGATATTAAGGTACTGTGTCATTATTAAAAAGAATGAGTTGAATCTATATTTATTGAACCAGAGGGATATCCAT
Source organism: Mirza zaza (assembly GCA_008750895.1). Lineage (NCBI taxonomy): Eukaryota > Metazoa > Chordata > Mammalia > Primates > Cheirogaleidae > Mirza > Mirza zaza. The sequence goes on from VSMD01053586.1 coordinate 17,444, forward strand.
GATATATTATCGAGTGTTTTTAAAAGCAAACATCATACATAACATGACCCCAAAAACAAAACCTACATACGTGCACATATTTTGATTTCTATCTGTCTGAGCATGGAGTGTGGAAAAATATATATTGAGCTTTTTAGCAAAATTACCATATTAACTTTTTCTTTACACAGTTGTGGAGTATTTTACTTGTTAAAATGAGTGCATGTTACCTTTTTTTCAGTGTATATTACTTTTAATTTTAATTCTCCTGTTTCCATGCCTCCTGCCTCAAGAATGCATGGTTCTAAATTTTTTTACCTTGGATTAGTTTTTCCTGTTCTAGAATTTTACATAAATGTAGTCATAACTTTTTGTGTCTGGCTTCTTTCATTCACTCTCATGCCTATGAAATTCATCCAGATTGTCGCATATATTAGTAATTCTTTCCTTTTTGTTGCTGAGTCCTATTCCATTCCAATGTATACCACGATTTGTTTATACCCTGTTGATGGACATTTGCATTGTTCCTATTATAGTGTGTGACTATTTTGAATAAAGCTGCTATGAGCATTCTTGCATGAGAATTTTGATATAGCTTTTTATTTCTCTTGGATAAATACCCAGGAGTTGAATTGCTGGGCCAAAGGGTACATAGATGAGGATGTATGAGCATCTTTTACTTTTGTAATAAGGAAAAACCTAGTAAGAACATTTTAAAGAAAAAAATTTTGAAGAAAGAGAATAAATTTGTATGAAAAATAGTAATATTAATACTCGCTACCTTCTTCTACACTCCCTCCCCTCCTGAAACTCATTTGAATCTGTCAGATCTAGGACTTTCCAGGTCAGGTCAGTGACTTAACTGCTGTTGAATTTCAGGGTGAATCATCAAACATGGGGAAATTCTAATGTTAAACCTGCCCAGGAGGAACTAGGTTTTGATACCACCCACCAGAAGCCATAAGACTCAAGTGAAAACTCAAGAGAACTGCTAGCACACCGGAAAATCAGCTTCCGTCGGCAGACACTACTTGCAAACAAAATAAAATTCATGACACTTGTATTCCATAGTAACAGGTGTCACCAGAATAGATACTTGACATTAAAAAGAAAAAGATAATATATTCTGAAACTAGTCAAATCAACACAGCAAGAATGAGAATAGCAGAAGTAACCTCAACCTCAGTGAGGGTTTGTAAGCAAATTGCAAACCAAACCTTGGTAACTTCCAAATCTAAACTGAAAGTCCAAAAATCCATTCAACACCATGAAGACCTATTCTTAGGAAAGATTCCTGAGATTGGCTGGAATATAAATACACTACAAAAGAAGAATGTACAGTAGCCCCCTCCACCTTATCCACAGTTTTACTTTCTGCAGTTTCAGTTATCCACGCTCAACTACAGTCTGAAAATATCAAGTGGAAAATTCCAGAAGTGAACAATTTGCAAGTTTTAAATTGCCTACTGTTCGGAGTAGTGTGATGACATCTCATGCCATCCAGGTCCATCCCACCTGGGAGGTGAATCGTCCCTTTGTCTAGTGGATCCATGCTCTCCGCGCTACCCACCCATTAGTCACGGACATTGTCTGCTCCTGACGTCCAGCCATCAACATTGTCACGGCTCGATGATCCAGGACAACCTGAAGCAGATACTTCGCCTTCTGACATATTGTCAGAAGGTCAATAGTAGCCAAGCACTACATCGCAATGCCTACTTCGTTCACCTCACTTCATCTCAACACTTAGGCATTTTGTCATCTCACATCATCACAAGAAGAGTGAGTACAGTACAATAAGGTATTTGAGAAAGAGAGTACATCTACATAACTTTTATTATAGTGTATTGTTAAAATTGTCCTATTTTGTTATTGTTGTTAATCTCTTACTATGCCTAATTTATAAATTAAACTTTATCATAGGTATGTATACATAGGGAAAGACATAGTACATATAGAGTTTGATACTACCTGTGGTTTCAGGGGTCCACTGGGGCTCTTGGAAGGTGTCCCCCTCAGGTAAGGGGAACACCTGTACTGCCACACTGTCAATGATAGATTTTACCAGTGACTGCTGAACCCATGGCCACCACCACCCTTTTTTCAGACAACTGGTCTTGAGTCCTAACACACAAGAGGGTCACAGTATCACTCTTTCCTCCTGGCTACAGCTGTTTGGACCAGGGTAGACACCTGGTAGATCAGGTTTGGATTCTAAGTGCCATGGGAAGCCACTGAAGTATTTTGTGCAGGTAGTAACAGGGTCCAATTTATGATTTGAAAAGTTTTTGGAGTATCTAAAGACATGATTATGGTTGATATGGGCAGCGGAAAGGGAGAAAAGTAAGCCACAGAGACACCACTCCTTCAACTTCTAGAAGCGGAAAGAGGAAAAAAGGTTCTCCAAAGAGCCTGAAATACAGGAAGAACCAGAAAACTATGGGGTGATGGAAGCTAAGAGAGGCGTTTTGAAAGGGGAGAAGCAGTCAACTGTGGCTTAAGAAAAAATGAAAAAAAAAAAAAAAAGTCTAAGCATAGTGGCTCATGCCTGTAATCCTAGCACTCTGGGGGGCTGAGTTAGGAGGATTGCTTGAGCTCAGGAGTTCCAGACCAGCCTGAGCAACAGCAAGACTCTGTCTCTCTTAAGACTAGAAAAATTAGCCAGGCATGGTGGCACACTCCTGTAGTCCCAATTACTTGGGAGGCTGAGGCAAGAGGATTGCTTGAGCCCAGGAGTTTGAGGTTGCTGTGAGTAAGGCTGATAACACAGTACTCTAGCCTGGGTGAAAGAGTGAGACTCTGTCTCAAAAAAAAAAAAAAAAGAAGAAGAAGAAGAAGAAGAAGAAGAAGAAGAAGAAGAAGAAGAAACAACAATGAAGAGGGGCCCATTTGGGAAGAAGAGGACCTTCTGTTACAGGGAACAGAGAAATGGGGCTGTCGCTGGGAGATGAAGTGACAAGGAAGTGAATAAAGTATGTTTGTAGCTGCTGCTGCTTCTTTTTTTTTTTCTCATAAGACAGCCTACCGTTGGATGTTTATAGCTTCCTGTGGCACTTAAGATAATAATCTCAAAAGGCTGTGTCCTTAACTTGATGTACAAGTCTGTCTGTATTCTACCAGTCAGGGACCCAGCAGCAAACACAGGCACACTCAGGGAGTGTAGCTAAAGACAGTATAGAAAAGGGACAATGTATGACTGTGCAGGTGGGACAAGGAAATCAACAACATGTGGGGCAGCACCCCGAGTTAGCATGGGGGTGAAGATATTGCCACCCCAAGCCTGAAGAGGCAGGGAAAGAAACAGAGAGAGCTGGAGCCGCCCGACACCAGCAGTGACTACAGAAGCACGTGCCAAAGCAGGGACGAGGGGGAAGAGATAGCATGACTTCTCTCTCTTCCACCTTCTGATCACCCCTCACAAAACTGGCAGAATCCAGAAGCCGTGAGGCTGCAGGTCAGAATGTCTACAGAGGTCAGAATGGCATGGAGCAGGACAGAGAGAGAGAATGGCTTGAGTAGGCAAATAGCCAGCACATCCCAGTTTACCTCCCAGGCTCCTCTCTGCCCATGCTCCTCCTCTCTCTCCAGCCTCAGGGAGCACCCTTGCAGGTTCTGGAACTTACTGAGTAGCATCCTACCTCAGGCCTGGGTACAGGCTGATCTGGAACACTCCTTTCCTCATGAACTCAAAATAAGCCTTCCATCTCACCTTAAATATCACTTTCCCCGAGAGGCCTTCCCCAGTCCTCACCTCTACCTAGTCTAGGTGAAATGCCACTGCCATATTCTATCATAGTGCATTCGTCATAGTTTGCATTTATAGATATCTCGTGGCATTATTTATTTAATATCCATCTCCTCCATCAGACTATAAACTCCATGAGAACAGGAATTGTGTCTCTTTTTCACATTGTGAAAAATAATAGTTCTTGGCAATGGGTAAATGACCAAATACATATTCATTGGAAGATTTAATGAGCCTGCTCTAACACTCTCTCCCGCATTGCCTGAGAGCTCTGCATACAAACAGTTGAGGAATAATATGTCTGATTTAATGAGTCATTTTTATATGTCAAGTGCTATGCTAGAAATCCAGTGTCTGTCATCTCATTTACTCTTCAAAACAGCCTGAGAAGACAGAGACTTTTACCAGCCCCATTTTTCCAATAAGGGAGCTGAGACCAGAGAGGTCAAGTTATTTAGCCAAGGTCACACAGCTCTGGCAGAGCCTAGATTTGAACCAAGGTCTTGCTGACACCAAAGCTGGCACTCTGAACTTTTCCTGTGTACTGCACGGCCTCCTTAAATATCCCTCTGTGGTTTTTGTTTGTTTGTTTTTATGCCTATCTTCCATATTAGACTGTGTGGGGACCCACCTGGAACTTCAGAGTTGGCATAAGGATTATTTTAAATTGAAGATGTCGGCAATTCAATGATGCAGAAAGAAGCCTTCTCAGAGCTTCCCTCATCTGACTCAGGGCAGAAACTACTGAGATGTGAAGACTGCCAGAAATTCCCTCTCCAGGGCAGCTTCTACTCCCAGGAGAGAGACCAAGAGTAAATCTATCATAAACACCCTCTCCGGGGAGTCTCATGACCCTAAAGAAGACAGATCATTCATACCTATATAGAAAAACATCACAAACTTTCTTCCTTTCCATTTGTTTTCCTAAAAACCTACTTGTCTTTCCTAAAGAAACCCATTTGTTCTTCCCACAGGAGGCTTTTTTCCCTGCTCCTCTTCCCCTATTAGGGGGTATATTCCCCTATTAGGTCTATCAGCTCCAAATTCCAATGACCCTTTGAATTACTCATCACTAAGCACTCTCGCTTACATGCACCTTGCACACGTGAACAAACTCTTCCCTGCTAATCTGTCACTTGTCAGTTTAATTCACAGGCCCCTGGGCAAAGACATGAGAGGGTAGAGGAAGAATTTTTCCTCCTTTACGACTGTAAGTTCTTTGAGTAGCACTAATTATATTTCTGTTTAAACCCACTGCACACACTGGTGCCCACTCAATGTCAAATGTTGACTCTTTCCCACCGGGAGAGCATAGTGCTGACTGACCTCCCACCCCCAAGTCTTGAACTCCTGCCTCAAGGGATTCTCCTGCCTTGGCCTCCCAAAGTACTAAGATTACAGGGGTGAGCCACTGCATCCAAGCCATCCCAGCCCCAAGTCTTTAACCACATACATTCTGTTTAATAAAGAGCAGTGGTCTATCAAACTCTTTTTGCTCTTCCTCTAGAGCAAAATTCTTTTGATGAACTGATAGAATTCAGGGACCAGTGGAGCCTCAGTGTGAACTCTGGTCACATGAGGGCTTTCTCGGGACACTTGACCCTGGCTGGGAAGACCCTGCCTCAGAAACCAGCCGGCCCATGCTTTCTGACATCCACCCCACTCACCCCGAATCTGACTTGACTTTGCAGGATCAGTTCTCACAGTCACAAGCTGCCTAGTGACCTCACTGACAGACAGCACCTTGGCTTCCTGTGAGTAGTTTTCAGAGGCCTAGATGCTGGGAGTAGCATGGCCACTCTGGGCTCATCTGTTCCAGCAGACAGAAGGAGAGAGAGCATGGGAGAGTCAGGGAAATGATTCCAAGAACACTTCTGCCTCTGTCTTTTCTCCTGCCTGCGTCTGCCCATTCTCACAGAAGGACTATAAATGTGTTAGCCCTTTAGAGCACCTTCCAGGCTTTCTGAACAGGCCCACCTGAGACCTGCTGACAGCCCTGAAAGGGGATTGAATTTCAACCAAGAAAAGCCCAACTGTCGGCAGAACAGAGAGTGAGCGAGGGCATGCCCTGGTATCAGCTTACCTGCTGCGCAATGCTGGCAACTCCACGCCTCCCACCACTTAACTCCTTCCTTCTTCTTTGCTTCTTTTCCTTTTCTGTCATTCCCCATGATAGTCTTTTCTGTTTCACTCTTCCCAACCCAGCTACTGCTGTGGAATTTGAAGAGCTAGAGAAGACCTGTTTTATCTAGGCCAGGGGATCCCGAACCCTGGCAAAATCACTCAGGAGGTGTTTTCACAGTACGATTCCTAGACCCCACCTTACACTCAGAGTTGGAAACAATGGTTGCTTTTGTCTGCCAGGGCATGGCTTTCTTCAGAATTCCTTCAGAGGACTCTTCCTTCCCAACTCCGTGTGGTTCTACCAGGGCTACCAACTCTGTAACACATGCCTGCCTAGAGGTGACTGGCCCCAAGATAGGCACATGGTCCAAAGTGAGCCAGAGTTAGTCCCCGTGACGTTAGACTTGTAATGAAAGATCAAAGTGTCTCTTCCTCTTGGATAACTAATTGAAAAAATGGTACTCATTCCTACAAAATAGTAGCCCTGTTTCCTGCCAACTAGGAGAAACCTGTCTGTGAAAATGAGAATCAGAGAGTTCTAGCAATATTTGCTAAGTCCTGAGGTAAACTCCCCAGTCTCTTGTGTTCATAAATTCCTTTGCTCTGCTTAAACTAGTTTTAAGCAAGTTTCTGTCACTTGCAACCAAGAGTGGAGGGAATAAATGGAAGCAGGAATTCAAGGGCTGGACAAGAGCATCTGAAATTTTTACAGATGTCTATGAACTTCTGATCCATGGCTAGATTTAGGATACTCTGACAGACCAGCCCCTCAGGCTATAGGGAAAAAGGTGAGATCTATATGAGGGCTTTGATATTAATGAGGTAGAATTTAGGACCCAATGTAAAGAGAGGCACATATATTATTTCATTTGATCCTCGGCATGTCAGTTTGATCTTACTATGTTTACTACATCCATTTACTTGTTTACTGTGTCTGTTTTATCTACAGTTGTATATCCTCACTTATCACACTTCCCAGAACATAATGGGAACCAACTAAATACTTGTTGAATATTGAATAAAATTTATAGACTAATATAATTACTATTAGTGGTAATAGCACAATAGTAGTAGCAGTATCACTAACATTTTGTGCTAGGTACTGTTCCAAGTTCTTTTTAATTTGTTTTAATTTAATTGTCTCATTTACTTATCTGAAAAAGCCTGTAATGTAGGTTTCTGTTATCCTTCATTATAATGAGAAAACTGAGACAAAGAGATGTCCAGTCATTTCCCCAAGGTCACACAGCTAGTAAGTAGCAAACCAAAGATTCAAAAACCCAGGCAATCTGGCTCCAGATTCCCACTTCACAACTATTATGCTGCACTGGCTTAATCAACTTATTCAGAACAACCCAGCTGCTGAACAGCAGGTGCAGAATTTGGGCCAAGGTCTGTCTGACTGCAGAGTCTTCACTCTTTAACCACTACCCTGCATTTCCTCGTCTGTGGTTAATTGTCTGGCAGTTCACAGCAGTCCGGCTAAATGGTACCTTCAGGGTTGTGCACTGATCAGGGTGGCTCTTTGTGGCAATCTGCATACTATGACTAGAAACCAAGGATCCTGACTTCTAGATGTGAGCAGTCAGGTATGATCAAAAACAAGGTTCCAGAAACTTGTCTGAAACAGAGGTGCAAATGTTAGCCTGCTGGGTCAGTTTCGGTACTGCAGGAAGCAGATGCCAAGATGGAATCAGAAGTGTAAGAGTTATCAGGGGACATGCCTATGCAGGAAAGAGGGAAGAGAGAGCAAGAGTAGGTGGGGAGAGCCTCAGACCACAAGGAAGTTCTGATACCTGTCGAAGGAGAGAGGTAAGGAAGGGGGATTAGTTAGGAAGAGTGTCCAGTTGCAACAAAGCTCTAAGGAAATCTGGGTGAAGGTGACAAAAAGCCCAGGTCAGTAATTGCCAGTAGAGGAGTCCAGCACTGGGCAGAAATGGGCCAGCTCCAGGATACTTTGCTCAGTCATTGCCAAGAATAGCCCAGAGAGCATGGCCTTGGCGTAAATGGTCCCAGAGAAGGACAGCGGGAAGTGGTCAGCCAACCACACTCCTCCCAACTGGTTCTCTTGAAAGGAGGTCTAGACGGTGCTTTCTCATGGCTGCCACACCTGTATACAGTGAATTAAACTCCTCCTAAGGAAACACCAGGGAACCAACCACAGGAGATAAGCAGTCACTGTCCATTGTCTACACTGCTTCTCACATGTAATTAACAAAGTTGAGTATGTTTTTCTTTTCCCCCTCAAAACGTGTTGATTTGGCCTTACTAAAAGTGTCAGCTCATTTAGTAAAAAATATGTTTTTCTGAAGAGGGGGGGTGGGGCACTTTCTCATTTATTTTTCTACCATGGACATATTTGAATTGCCAGAAAGAAGTTACTATGGAAACTGCTCTCAAAGTTGCAAGATAAAAGGTAAAAATGGAATGATTTGTTGACAGGCAAATGGTTAGTCTCTGGAGACCACTTTTTAACAAACTCTCCTGGTCTGGTTTTTCTGAGTCCTTTAGGGGTTCTCTTGAATTAAAGGTGGATATTTACATTCTAGATGGTCCCAGCTGACTATGAAAATGCCATAGGTGACATCTCTGGAATAAGTCTAGGTACACCCAAACTTGGTGTTGGAATGAGCAAACTAGACAATAACATTGTATCCTTTGGATAACTCTGATGAGGTTGACTATGCACTACTGTGAACACACAAATAGGCCAGGGCAGGGAAGGTGGTTGTTTTTGTGCCAGGCCCATTCTGCAGGTGCACTCTGGACTCCCTTGTTTGAAAGTTAACTTGCTGAGCTCTTATTTATGCAAAGTAGTTTCTGTTTCTTATCTCCTTTGGCCACATTCCATCCTTTGAATCTTGGGCTGGACAGTTCTTTCAACATAAAACACAAACTTCTCATTTGAAAGCCCTATTCCTCTACTAATCTCTGCTTATCTTTACCTGCCCCTTGCCCCACCTCTCTAATTCACTTTGTGTCAGTTTAAGCCTTCCTATCTTGAAAAGCTTTGAGATAACTTTGTCTTGATTTCTGCTTTTTGTACTTTTTTGCCTGTCAATTCCCTCAACTTGATTCTCTTGAGGCCTTAATCCCAAAGCCGTACTGAAACCTCTTCCAAAACTGCTTTCAGTAATTAAGTGGATACTATTTGAAGAGGTGGCTTGACTTGAGGGATCAGAGGTTCTGGATTTTTTTGTTTCTGTTTTTTTGAAATGTGGTCTCCCTACATTGCCCAGGCTTGTCTTGAACTCCTCAAGCTATCCTCAGGCCTTAGCCTCCCAAGTAGCTTGGATTACAGGTGTTCAGCTAGGAATCAGCTCCTAGGTACTTGATTTGAGATTATGATTACCTAGCTTCATGATTAGCAACCATCAATTTCACCAGTTTGAGAATCAGAGTCTTTATCAGTTCCCTCTACCAGGAATTCTTTTCTTGCAGATCTTTTCATATGGTCAGCTTCTTTTTATTATTCAAGTTTCAGTTTAAATACAATGTCCTCAGAGAGGCCCTAAACATTTCCTAGTGTTATTTTCCTTTGACATTATTTTCTTTCTTTTTTTTTTTTTTTTGAGACAGAGTTTCACTTTGTTGCCCAGGCTAGAGTGAGTGCCATGGCGTCAGCCTAGCTCACAGCAACCTCAAACTCCTGGGCTCAAGCAATTCTGCTGCCTCACCTCCCAAGTAGCTGGGACTACAGGCATGTGCCACCATGCCCGGCTAATTTTTTCTATATATATTAGTTTGCCAATTAATTTCTTTCTATTTATAGTAGAGATGGGGACTCGCTCTTGCTCAGGCTGGTCTCAAACTCCTAAGCTCTAAACGATTCGCCCACCTCAGCCTCCCAGAGAGCTAGGATTACAGGCGTGATGACATTATTTTCTAAATATCATTTTGTTTTCTCCTAGAACTTTCTATCTGCAATTATCTCAAGTATTTCCTTGATTATTACCTGTTTCCTCCAATGACCTTTAAGCTCCAAGAGAGATAGAGCCTCAGCTCTATCTCTAGCTCTATCTCAGCTCTATCAGTAGCCTCAGTATTCCCTACTTCTGGCACATAAAAGATGCTCAATAAATATTTGTAGAATGAAAAGAACTCTAACATTTAAGCAGTTGGACCAAATGAAATATAAGTTTGCTTGAAGCTTTACCATGAACATTGATAAAAATGACTAAGTGAAAAATGAAGTGATGACAGCCAGTGCAACAAAAAACCGAAAGCAGTGTGTATAATGTGTAGAACCCAAACTTGCCGAGTTCTTGGGTGCATCATATACAAAATACATATATATGTGTATGTGTCCATATATTGTGTTGTCTTTCAAATTTCCCATGGAGCGTGAACTGAGTTTCTGAGGTTTATAATAAAATATCTAACAAGGGTATCTAGTAGGGGGTCCATAAAATCATTGTATCAGAGTGGAAAGGATTTAGAATAGAACTTATTCAATGCACAGGGCTGGAAACTAAGGCTTAGAGATTTAAGCATATGTGGACACTTGGAAATAAATACAGCGTTGTATCTGTCAATGAAGAATGCATACATCATTCACACTTCCGTGTAATCATTACTAATAACAAAACAATACTTGACTTTCGAAAAGAACTTTTTAGTGTGGCTAGATCCTACACCAGTGGTCCTGAACTTGGGTGTGATAAGAATCTCCTGGAGAATTTGTTAAAGCACCGATCGATAGGCCCTACCCCCAGAACTTCGTGCTCAGTAGTTCCAGGGCTAGGGACGAGGACTTAAGAGAAACCATCCCGTCTCGGGTCAGCAGATCCACTCCGGCAACTTAACCGGCCCGCCCGGAACGCAGAGAGAACTACAAGTCCCGGCGTGCCTCGCGCGCAGCGGCGGAAAGCCGGGCACTTCCGCTCCACGCAGCGCCTCTGCCGCCGCGTCTCGACGTGTCACCGGCGGCGGGGCGGCTGTGGCAGGGGAAGAAGCTGACTGGGGGAGTTCGGCTGCGACCCTGGCCTGGACTTGCCCCGGCACGGAAGTGTCCCGGGGTCCGTGGGGAGCAGGAGAGGGAGGCGGCGGCCCGGCCCGCTCGGGGCACGATGTTGAACATGTGGAAGGTGCGGGAGCTGGTGGACAAAGCGTGAGTATCGGGGGCAGTTGTGGCCGAGGCCCTCGCGGGGGAGGGGGAAGGGGTGAAAGGGAGCTGGCCCTGCGCGGGGGGCTTTTCTCGTCACGCCCCCCGGCTCAGCCAGCCCCATCATGGCGGCTGCCGGCTCCCTCCGCGACCACGGGCCTCGTCCCCACGGGCGAGGCTGGGGAGGGACCCCTCCCTCATTTCAAAACGTCCTCTTGGCCCCCTTCTCTCCTATCCACGCTTTCCTGGCCCTGCCACTACCTCAGCCCCTGGGTGCGGACGTTTTGGTCAGAGGAGGGGGCGGGCTGTCTGGAGTTGGGTCACTGCCCTGGCCGGAGGACAGTCTCGGCCCCAAGCTGTGAGCTCTGCCTCCTGGGCTGCTAGGAAGGTGTGAGGGTGGGGGGACGCAATGCACCTGTCCTCTGTGTCCCTCAGGGTGTGGTACGGAGAGACTTTAGGCCTGGTTGGGGTATGTCTTGTTGGGCTCCTTTTAATTCCTAATGAACCTGAAGTGTTGGAGTGGGTGGTAGGTGTAACAAGTGGCCATTGTGGTCAGGCTGAAGTTACTCAAGAGGAGACTCATCGTTTGCTTTTCTAACACTAGTGAAAGTAGATCGTATAACTTCTTGTGGTTCTTTTCCTCTGTTTCCCTTTCCACTATACTTCATGTTTGGTGGGCTACTTGTTCCATTCGGTTTAATTAAGAAGTCATTATGAAATTTCCCCTAAAGAAGAAAACAACCCAGGTTGACATCCTGTTGATCTGCTTATAACTTCCCTGACAGGTAAAATGATCAATGCATAGTTGATTTTCTTTAAGACTGAAGTAATTTTAGTGTCTTACTGCACTAGGAAAACCTTCTTAACGTTTAAATTGATTAGATCAGATATAACAGTGGTTAAATTAAGATCCTCTAAGTCAGCAGGAAATAAAGTTTAAAAATTTAACCAGTCCTCTTCCTTCTGGGTTTTAGTGATTATGTAATAAGTGTGGTGAAAGAACAGTTCATTTGTGCCACCCACCTTAACCTAAAATCAGGAAGTGTAGATGGCAAACTGTTTTCTCGACACCAGAAAACAAAATAATTCTCAGTGACTTGGATAATACATCAGATAGAACTTAGAGTTTGACTGTATTTTCAGGTTTTCCTGTGCTATCAAGAAAGCTGTAGAGTGCCTGAGAAGCGTGGGTTTCAGAACCTGTAGAGCTGGGTTCAAGCTGGGTTCTGTAACCTTGGGCAAGTTACTTGACCTCACGGTGTCCTGGTTTTCTCTGGTTCAAAATGAAAATACAGTAATGATACCTGGCTTTTTTGTTGTGAGGATTAATGGCTAAGAGCTTAGCTTGCATATAAAGCTATTAACACAATATGTTTAAATCAGAATACTTTTGAAACTATAGCAAATGTTCTGCATTTATAGTGGGATAAACTATTAAGCGAGAAGCTCCAAGTTTGAAAAATGATTTGCTTTAATAATTTTCCAACTATTCATTTGGCCATTAAGCCTTCAGATATTAATTTTTGACTATTTTGCTTTTTATATACCCTTGGCTTTTGCTTACCAAAGATGAAATAAAATAATGATTCTTTTCCGGATCCAGGTTCATTGGATATTGAGTTAGTATATTGTGTATAGACTACGATACCGACTTAGTTTTTAAAAGTCCAGAAGAAGACCTTACAAAACTACCTCTTTATTTCCAAGTCAGAGGACAGCAGACAAAACCACTAAGAAACACCTTGTTACCTTAGAGGACTAGATTTGTGGTACCCCAAAATTTGAAGAAGATGTACATTTTTCAGAAGATAGAAATCAAGGCAATATTCCTATTCTTGTTACTCTTTTCATATTCGTTTGTTTTAATCACCTATGTTGCTAATCTTGAAGTACTTCAGATTGAATTTGTTGTGTAAGTAGTTACCAAGTAATCTAATGGATGAGCTCATCTTGAAAATAACATCCATTTTCTTTTTTACTACACAATTTAGGATGTAGATTTGAACAAAGTTATTCAAGAACATACAAGAATGTTACCACCAAGGACTTTTTAAAGCTTTCGTGGGTGTCTGACACATATTAAGATTAGAACATGAGGTTATTTTACTGATGAGTATTCAGGATTTAATTTTTATCTTTCACTGGCAAGAAGAGAAGAAATTCTTCCTCTAATATGTAAGCATCTTGCAGAACCGTGTCCTGGTGGCATTGTGTCCATTTAGACTGTGCACCTTAAAATGCCATAATGGAGAGGAAGCAGATCCATAGAGTGGCTGCTCTGATTATCAAAGGGGTAAAATGATGAGGAAATTTGCAGATGAGGAAACAATGAGGTGATTAAGGATTGCTCTGATATTAATAGATATGAGGGCTTGTATGATAGAGCACTGGTTAGGGGGTTTGGATGTCTGGGTTCAAATTCTGACACTGCCTTTTAAACTATCCATATGTATGATTTTAGGCAGAATCACATGAATTTCCAAACTTTGGGTTCCTTGTCTGTAAATGAGAGGACTGGGCTAGAATAAGACTTTTTTCAGCTTTGTTGGCTATTTAAAAAAAAGAGTTTCCATCAAGGAGAAATATTTAGAACTATTATTTCAGAATGGCAGCCAAATTTTGGAAAGTCATTATCCTTCAGAGACAATTTAGGCTGGAAAGGAAAATATTCTTAAAAAGTAGAAATCAATGAATATTATATTTAAATGTTTTATACAATAAATGTAGCCCATGACTCAGGAAAACTAGGACTTTTAGTTATATATCCCTACCCAGTTAGGTTTACTTCAGAAAGAAAAATGTAGTCTTTCAAAATGTTTTTCTTGAGCCACTCTTAGATTCAGTAGGTTAGCAGTTTTTAAGTATATATAATGATATATTTCAAACATTGGCTTTTGAAGCCTTGAAGACTTTCTGGAAGTGGGGGAATATTTTCCACAATTATTGCACCTCCTGGTGGTAATAAGTGGATCTGTTTTGCAGAACATTGTGGAACTACAGGAAAGCAGATAAAGCCGGTGGCCAACCAGAGTCTGGAGTGCCAGTTTCCTCCCACTCATAGTCAACTTGCTTAGAAGGCAGCTGTGGCAGGAAAGGATAAGTGACACTATTCCCACCAACTAGGACTAGCTTGACCATTGTTATCCCAAGACCTGTCTCCCTTTACGTGAAACTAATAAAACTGAATGTGTTTATATTTTGTCATCTCATGGTATAAATTGAAAGTTGCTGCAGTTCTGTTTCATTTTCTTTCCAAATTTGGGGAGTGTAGTGAAGGTGACACAGTAGTAGCAGATCAAAACTACTTATTGTTCAAACCAGCTAACCCTTCTCTTTCCTTGCAGGGAGTACTATTAATGGTAAATCTATTTTATCAGTGGCCCTTTTTCTTAGGATAGTGATTCAAACATCTGTGGCAAGGTTCCTAAGGCAGTTGTTATAGATAATCCATTTTATGATAAGTTATTCTCTTCAGCATAGCTTGCATTTTTCCTCCATAAGTTGATTTTTGTTGGTGTGTATTTGCTTGTTTTTAGTTCCTAAATATTTAGATAATGTAATAGAACTATAGAAACTCCTGTTCTAGTCTATCCAACCTCATAAGGAGAACCTTTTATAGAGAATAATACATTCAGTTATTTCAACAGATAACACATTTATTTATTGAATGAGTACTCTATTTTCTGAATTTGAAAAGTATAATATGTGCCTTCAAGAACCTTGAAATAAAGTATTTAAAATACTTTGCCACACCTTGAACTTATTATTGGGTTTTACTTTTCTTTCACTCTTCAGTTGTCTTTCCCCTTATTTTCCTTATCTTACAAGTAAATCTCTATTCAGTTTGCTTCTTGGAACTTAAAAACAAAGATAATGAGATGATTGTCCGCTTTCTAATTTCCCCATATCAACTTTTCTCTGAAACAATTGTATGTAATTGTTATTGCTGAAACAAGGAATTAATTATCCTTCTTTTTTCCTACTAACTGGACACAAGTAGATATTAAGAATTTAATTTTGAAGAAAGATGAGTTTAATTTATCTTCTGCCAGCATTTCTTAAGGGTGGTTTTTCTGTAGTTTAAATTAGTCTATTTAGTACTACTGTCAATGTGTTTTTAAAAGGCACTTAGCTGCCTCTTATGTTTTCCTGTGCCCTTCAGTATTTACAAGTAGTATTTCATTTGTTTACTGATATGGCCACTAAAAGTACTTAGGCTTTTTTATTTTAAGTACTACTTACTAGTACTTTAATTTTTACAGTATGACTCCACTGTTGAATTTTTTTCTGTACTCCTATATTATTTTCTTACTCATTTCCAGTATTTAATATTTCCTTTAAGAGATAAGAAAGCATATAGGTTCCTAACTATTTTAATCTTCTGGAAGCTTTGTTGTTTTACTTTTCATATTTAGATCTACCATCTAGCTGGAACTTTTAGCTTTTATTATGCAAAATCATAAATATATCTAAAAATGGATGGAGTATTCTAATGAATTTCTATGGACACATGACGCAGCTTCAGCAATTTAGCTAATCTTGCATGAGCTGTATTCCCACCACCCCCATTCCATATTTTGAAGTAAATACCAGAAACCTATCATTTCATCTATTAAAAATATCAATCTCTAAAAGGTAAGGAGTCATCTTTTTTGACTGTAACCACAATACCATTATTGTGCCTTAAATAAAATGTAACTCCTTGATATTAGATGTCCAGTCAGTATTCCTTTCTCAGTTGGCTCGTAATTCCTTTTTGATGTTTCTGACTGGTATGTCTCCTGATTCCCTCAATCTATAGGTTCAACCTTTCCTCTTATTTTTTCCCCCTCACACAGTTTATTTGTTGTAGAAACTGAGTTATTTGCATTTCTTTCAATCTGGATTTTACTAATTACACCCCGTGGTGTTACTTAATTGTTCTTCTATTCTCTGTATTTCCTATAAAGTGGCAATTTTATCTAGTCACTTAATCAAATTCAAGTTTTAGTCTTGGGGAGCAAGACTACACATCACAAATTCAAAGAACATTTTTAGTACTTCTCATGGTTCTTTTTTTTTTTTTTTTTTTTGAGACAGAGTCTCACTTTGTTGCCCAGGCTAGAGTGAGTGCCGTGGCGTCAGCCTAGCTCACAGCAACCTCAAACTCCTGGGCTCAAGCAATCCTGCTGCCTCAGCCTCCCAAGCAACTGGGACTACAGGCATGCGCCACCATGCCCGGCTAATTTTTTTCTGTATATATTAGTTGGCCAATTAATTTCTGTTTATAGTAGAGATGGGGTCTCGCTCTTGCTCAGGCTGGTCTCGAACTCCTGAGCTCAAACGATCCGCCCACCTCGGCCTCCCAGAGAGCTAGGATTACAGGCATGAGCCACCGCGCCCGGCCTTTCTCATGGTTCTTATATACAAAGAGTTAACTCCTTTTAGTCTCAGCTGTAGACCGATTTACCTTCTGGAACAATTACCTTCTGAAACAACATATTTTACTGTTTATTTCTTGACTTTTTTTTAAGGTGTCACTTCATATGAGCTTTGCTTCTTTAGCCTAATTATGTGTGTTTGTCCATCTTCGCATTTTTATAGTAATTTATTTGTCAAATACTTTCCCACTATACATAGGCACCTCCAGGTAGTATTTAATGGATCTGGAAAACTGGTTCAACGATGAGAACTGGATTGAAATCTTAGGTGTACTACAAGTATGTAAGAACTGTGTCTTCATCCATGAACTCATTTACAGTGGGCACTGTCTCCTAAAACTCTTAAGCTGAACGACAGCCTACATATAGGAAAACTCACTTAAATACCTCTGTTATTTGTACCTTGTATTATTTTTACCAAATCATAAATGGCTTCTACTTTATTATTATAAAGCATATTGCAGAAATACTCTTTCGAAAGACATGTTGAGGAATAAAGTCTTTGGAAAGACATATTGCTGTTTCCATCTGCCAGTTCTTAATATTTTGTTCAGCTTGTTTTGTATTTTCTCAGGATTTTAAAGTAACTGCTTGTGTAAAACATTTCTTCTAAAACATAAAAAGATTTATTTTATGAGTGCAAATTGAAGCTGACAGTTTATCCTTAAGAGACTGAACAATATCAAGGAAAATAATCCACTAAAATATGCAATACCAAATTCATGGTCTCTGACAATACATGAGCAGTATATATAATGAAAGCACATTTCAGAAAGGGCTTTCCAGTTACCTAGCCCATTCTTCCAGATTGGCAAGAAATTCTTTTGGCTTACCGGGGCCCTTTTGCCTGCAAATTAAATGTAGGTAAATGAACATAATATATTCTCATGTTGGAGCCAATTTGTAGCTATTTATAACTTGTGGATAGATTTGGCTAATGAATTATTAATTATGAGTGATTTTTTTAATGTGTAGTAATAGACATACATGCTTTGTACTTCACTTAAGAAAAGTCTAGTGCCTGTAGTCACAGCTATTTGGGAAGCTGAGGTGGGAGGGAGGATTGCTTGAACCCAGGAGTTAGAGGCCAGCCTGGGCAACATAGTGAGACCTCATCTCTAAAAAAGAAAAAATAATAAAAATAAAAATCTACGTAGTCAATTATTTTAGAATATTTTTTGACATGAATTTTGTTCCGTTTCTCAATTCTTAGGACAGTATTTAAGTTCTGCATAGTTCTAATATAAATAATTTTCTTTATAACTTTTACGCTAACTCACCATTATGTGGTAAATGTGCATACATGCTTGTGAAATATTTCACTCTTAGAATTCTTATTCAGATAGCCTATGCTTTTATAATGGGAAAAAGGCATGCATTGAAAATTCAATTTCTTATTTTCTTGCCATTTATTTTCATGCATTTCTAGTAAATCATTAAAGAACAATACAAATAAGCATACTTAGCCTTTTCATATTAATTTTCTCATATTCTTCATTTGTCATTTTTTAAAGAGGTTTAAGGTTGTATGAATTAAACTATGTGTTTTAATATGCAGTTGAACTATCATGGTTAAATACATAGTTTGATGTGGTTGGCTTATAGTTATAAATTTGGTACTGAATGGGCTTTTGAAGTGTAGCTCATCTCTCATGAGACCATATCAAATGTTTAACCATATAATCTACTCTCCACACAGCAGCAAGAGCCATTCTTTAAAATACAAAATCAGATTGGCTCAGAAACCCCCACTGCCAGTGACTTCTCACTGCTTACCTTCCTGTACATGATTGGCTTTTCATCTTCTACCATTCTCTTCTCACTCTGTGTTCTGATCAGTGACTGCATATATTACATAGCATGTACTCACACATATCACTCTTCCTCCCTGTGCCTGTCTTACCTCTGATATGTAAGTTCCTTGAGAGCAGGGACTTTGTTTTATTTACTGCTGCTGTTGTTACTAACTTCTAGAAAAGTTATGATATATAGTAGGTGCTCAATAAATATTTTTGAATGAATGTTAAATTTGGTAAATTGATATTCATTACAGAGTATATCCTTTAAATCCAGATGTTTCCAATTGTAAGAGCTAATGGTTATTGAGTATTTGCTATGTGCCAAGAACAATAGTGACAGCACTATTACTATCCTCAATTTTCTGATGAGGAAACTGAGCACAGAGAAATCCAAGAACTTGCCACAGGAAATGCATTTGGAAAATAGTCTAGATTTACGTCTAGATGATCTACTCTCAGAATATATATTTAACAGTTTTTGCCAATCTTTTATAAGACATAACTTTTTTTTTTTTGAGACAGAGTCTTGTTCTGTTGCCTGGGCTAGCGTGGCATGGCATTAGGCTAGCTCACAGCAGCCTCAAACTCCTGAGCTCAAACAATCCTTCTGCCTCAGCCTCCACAGCATGCACCACTATGCCTGGCTAGTTTTTTCTATATATTTTTAGTTGTCCAGCTAATTTCTTTCTATTTTTATTAAAGACAAGGTCTTGGCTGGGCGCGGTGGCTCACGCCTGTAATCCTAGCACTCTGGGAGGCCAAGGCGGGCGGATTGCTCAAGGTCGGGAGTTCGAAACCAGCCTGAGCAAAACCCTGTCTCTACCAAAAATAGAAAGAAATTAATTGACCAACTAAAAAAATATATATACAAAAAATTAGCCGGGCATGGTGGTGCATGCCTGTAGTCCCAGCTACTTGGGAGGCTGAGGCAGGAGGATCACTGAGCCTAGGAGTTTGAGGTTGCTGTGAGCCAGGCTGATGCCACGGCACTCACTCTAGCCTGGGCAACAAAGTGAGACTCTGTCTCCAAAAAAAAAAAAAGACAAGGTCTTACTCTTGCTCAGGCTGGTCTTGAGCTCCTGACCTTGAGCAATCCTCCCGCCTCGGCCTCCCAGAAATCTAAGATTACAGGCATGAGCTACCACACCTGGCCTACAAGACATTATTTAAACAAAAATTTGATGAGTAGGCATATGAGGTATTGCAGTTTCAGTTCTAGACCCCTGCAATAAAATGGATATTGCAATAAAGAGAGTCACACCAATTTTTTGGTTTCCCAGTACATGTAAAAGTTATACTGTAGTCTATTAATTTTGTAATAGTGTTGTGTATTTAAAAAGGTGCATATCTTAATTTTAAAATATTGCTAAAAAATGCTAACCTTTAGCAAGTCATAGTCTTTTTGCTGGTGGAGGATCCTGACTCCATGTCTATGGCTGCTGACTGATCAGGGGTGTGATTATTAAAGATTGGGGTGGCCGTGGCAATTTCTTAAAAAAAGATAGCAATGAAATTTGCCACATTGATTGAATTCTTCCTTTCACAAGAGATTTTTCTGAAACATACAATGCTGTTTAATAGCATTTTATATACAGTAAAACTTATTTCAAAATCGGAGTCAATCCTCCCAAGCCCTGCTGCTGCTTTATCCACTAAGTTTATGTGATATTCTAACTCCTTTGTTGTCATTTCAACAATGTTGACAGCATCTTCACTGGGAGTAGATTTTATCTCAAGAAACCACTTTCTTTCCTCATCCAGAAGAAGCAACTCTTCATTCAAGTTTCATTGAGATTGCAGCAATTCTGTCATATCTTCAGGCTCCACTCAATTCTAGTTATCTTGCCATTGCTACCACATCTGCAGTCACTTCTCCCATTGAAGTTTTGAACCCCTCGAAGTCATTCATGAGAATTAGAATCAACTTCTTCCAAACTCCTGTTAATGATATTTTGACCTCTTCCCATGAATTACTAGTGTTCTTAATGGCATCTAGTAAAGTGAATCCTTTCTAGAAGATTTCCAGTTTACATTGCCCAGATCTATCAAGGGAATCACTATCTGTGGCAGCTTGTAGCCTTACAGAATGTATTTCTTAATAAGACTTGAAAGTCAAAATAACTCCTAGATCCATGGACTGCAGAATGGATTTTAGCAGGTATGAAAACAACATTAATCTCCTTCTATGTCTCCATTAGCACTCTTGAGTGATTCATTGTCAATGAGTAGTAGTATTTTGAAAGGAATCTCTTTTTTGAGCAGTAGATCTCAACCATAGACTTAAAATATTTAATAAATCATGCTGTAAACAAATGTGGTGTCATCCAGGTTTTGTTGTTCCATTTATAGAGCATAGGCAGAGTAGATTTAGCATAATTCTTAAGGGGCCTAGGATTTTTGGTACAATAAATAACCATTAACTTTAACTTAAAATTACCAGCTACATTAGTCCCTTACAATAGAGTCAGCCTGTGCTTTGAGGCATTGAAGCCTTAAAGTCTTGAAGCCAGACATTGACTTCTCTCTAGCTATGAAAGTCCTAGATGGCATCTTTCAAAAGAAGACTTGTTCCAGCTACATTAATAATGTGTTGTTTGGTGTAGTCACCATCATCAATTATCTTAGCTAGATATCTTGGATAACTTGCGTCAGCTTCTACATCAGCACTTGGCCACTTTACTTTGCACTTTTATGTTATAGAGATGGCTTCTTAAACCTCATGAACTAACCTACTAGTTTCAAACTTTTCTTCTGCACCTTCCTCACCTCTCTCAGCCTTCATAGAATTGAAAAGAGTTAATGTCTTCTTGTGGATTAGAGTTTGGCTTTAGGGAATGTTGTATCTAGTTTGGTGTTCTGTCCAGACCACTCAAACTTTCCCTATATTAGTAATAAGGCTGTTTTGCTTTCTTATAATCTGTGTGTTCACTGAAGTAGCACTTTTTTTTTTTTTTTTTTTTGAGACAGAGTCTCGCTTTGTTGCCCAGGCTAGAGTGAGTGCCGTGGCGTCAGCCTAGCTCACAGCAACCTCAAACTCCTGGGCTCGAGCAATCCTGCTGCCTCAGCCTCCCGAGTAGCTGGGACTACAGGCATGCGCCACCATGCCCGGCTAATTTTTTTTATATATATATTAGTTGGCCAATTAATTTCTTTCTATTTTTATAGTAGAGACGGGGTCTCGCTCAGGCTGGTTTTGAACTCCTGACCTTGAGCAATCCGCCCGCCTCGGCCTCCCAGAGTGCTAGGATTACAGGCGTGAGCCACCGCGCCCAGCCTGAAGTAGCACTTTTAATTTCCTTCTAGAACTTTTCCTTTGCATTTACAACTTGGCTAACTTGGACAAGAGGCCTAGCTTTCAACATGCCTTCTTTGCTAAGTTTTATCATTTCTAGCTGTTGATTTACAGTAAGAAATGTGTGACTCTTCCTTTCATTTGAATGCTTAGAGGCCATTGTAGGGTTATTAATTAGCTTAATTTCAGTATTATATCTCGGAATAGGGAGGCCCGAGGAGAGGGACAGAGATGGGAGAATGGCTAATTAGTGGAGCAGTCAAAATCACAACATATATCTATTAAGTTTGTTTTCTTATACTGGCATGGTTCATGATGCCCCAAAACAATTACAGTGGTAACATCAAAGATAGCTGATCACAGATAACCTTAACCAATATAATAATAATGAAAAAGTTTGAGATATTGCAATAATTACCAAAATGTGACACAGAGACATGAAGTGAGCACATGCTTTTGGAAAAATGGTACCAACAGACTTGCTCAATCAGGGTTGCCACAAACCTTCAATTTGTGGGGGAAAAAAAAGCAATGTCTGCATTTCACTATCATAAAGTTGAATTGCTAGTATATACTTTATGCAAATAAAAAAATTACTTGGTAAAAATTCATAGTACTTAAGATTCTGAACCAAATGCAGTGAGAATGTTTATTATTTTTTCCCCCATATGTACCTATCATAGAAGGGAGTTTTTCTGACCTCTTATAGTAAGTACTCTGAAAAATATCTGTAAATTGGATGACCCTCAGTGAAAGGAAAGCAAACAGATGTTTCCATAGGTGAAATGGAAATCATTGCTATTGTTACAAAGATGCTCTCTGTAATCAACCCTAAAAACGTTGTACATTCATGAGCTGTAATAGATGCTTCACAATCAGTGGTCCTTAAAGTGTGGGTGAGGTGGCTCATGCCTGTAATCCTAGTACTTCGGGAGGCAGAGAGGAGAGGATTGCTTGAGGCCAGGAGTTCGAGACCAGCCTGTGTAAGAGCGAGAACCCATTTCTGCAGAAAAATAGAAAAATCAGCCAGGCATGGTGGTACGTGCCTATAGTCCCAGCTACTTGAGAGACTGAGACGGGAGAATCACTTAAGGCCACATATATGAGGTTAACAGTCAGCTATGATGAGACCACTGCATTCTAGCCTGGGCAACAGAGCAAGATCCTGTCTCAAAACAAAAACAAAGAATCAGTGGTCCTCTGTAACCAGCTTCTAAAGCTTTTAAAAGTTTTATAATCCTATGGTCCATATGTTGTGGTCAGTTTGATATGTCATGTTAATCTGTGATTTATGTACAACTTTTCCAAGTTTTTAAATGTTTAAAATGGATCATTTAGGACTAATTTTCCTTAGTCCCTTATGTACCCATCCAAGTACTATATTGTTGGCAGAAGTTGTAAATATTTAAATGTTATATAATAACTTAAACTACATTATTGATATCTTTACTAATCTTAGTTGTATCTTGTAAGGGTCCTTCAACGAGTGCTTATTAAATACCTACCATGAGCCCTGTAGAGTCCTATAAGCCATGAAAGAGACCTTAGGGTTCTGGTGGGCAGCTTATAATTTTTTAAAGCAAATGCATGTGAAAAGCACATGAAAAAGAAATAGAGAATGATACAAGATGACATGATACCCAAATTTGGATACTGTAAATACTGTAGGAATTCAGAGAATGGAAAAGACAAGGCTAAGCAAAAACGTTATTAAGGAGCTAGATCCTGGTATTTTAAAAATGTATACTTACTGAGAGGAAGGTGAGGACAAATAAGATATCAAACAGGGAGTGAAAAAACTGAAGCACAGACCAAATGATGTAGGCTCTCTGACAACTCACTCCCAAAGGGTTCCAAGCATAGAATGACATCACTGAATACTTTCTTAGAAGCTAATTCTGTTGCAAAAGAAAGAAGCTACCCATTCTAGCCCAATCAAATAGTCCAAATTAAATCATTTGAAATCTAAATGTTTCTTTTTTGAGAATTCGAGGGAAAATAAATTATAAAGGTTTTCAAAATTTCAGTAGTTAGGTTCTAGAAACAGTTTCCTTCATGTCAGAAAAGTTGAGTCTTGTTTTTGGGATTTGGTAATGCATCTAAGGTAAGTTAACTTGTGAAAATGAAAAAACTATAGTCTATACTTAATTTAAACAAAATATCAAGTATTTGAGTTATAAAGAGGTGATCTTACCAACTTAATCATTTCTGAAGTACAGTATTTCTCATTTTATCATTTTGTTAACTGGATTTTTTAAGAGTTACATACTTTCAATTAGTGTTTGATATTTGGCCGTACATCTGAATTGAATCAGGTTGAAATGAAAAAATTTATAAATGATATAATAAAACTGTACAGTATCAAGCTTTTTTGTGTACAAAGATGTAATTTTCACATATTGTGCCAGTGTAAGATATCTCATTTTGTCATTCTCTTAGAAGGTTTTATGCCTTTTTTTAAAAGGTTAACTTAGTACTTTGTTTTAGATTTTTTCTCCTGAAAGAATAAGATAATACATTTGATAAAATTACCTTAATAGAGTGTTTAAAATAGAATATCATCTATTTAAAAAGATAACTGATTGTGAGTGTGCCAAAGTTGATCAAATTTCTTTGAGTTTCTATTTTATTTTTAAATGATGAGTAGGAGGGATAATTGGAAGGGAGACATGAGTCAGGATACTTCCTCTACTGCTGCCATGTAAAATGAGGGTAACGTCTACCTTCTAGGACTCTTAAGAGAATTAAATGAGCTAACATATTATGAAGATGTTTAACACGGTGATCAATAAATTCTTGTTTTTTTTACTTTTGTTTCTTTATTTTAGTTTTGTCTTTGTGAGATAGCTTCAAAAGTTGTAACCCAAAAGTTAAAAGTGATAGATGAACAAAGATGATTTTGTAGGTTAGTTCTAATTAATAGTTTCAAAGTTGGCTAATATATTTTTATAAAATGTTAAACCCCTTTAATAGTAAAATTTTTACTGTAAAAATTATTTTAGTGGTTATTTTATCATACCTATGAAAACTATTAATAGAATTAGGATCTCTAATGCAAGTAAAACTTCTATACTGTACTAATTTTTGAATACATTGTATATTTGATCGTCTGGTGAAACCAGTCTAGCATATGATACCTCTTGGCAAGAAAAACACCCCACTGTCCTTTCTTTTTAAAAACAAAATCGATCTACTAAAAAGCAAATAACCTGTGCAAGTGGTCTTAAGCAACTGCCAGCAGTAAGAAAGAATATTTCACTTGAACTTATGCACAAAACAATATGAGTGTGAAGGTACATAAAGTACAGAATAGGAGTGTTTTGGTTTTGGTTATGAGTTATTGAATAGAAATAATACTCTTGCACTTTTAAGAAAATTCACTTTGGGAGCTTAGGTTTTTAAAATGTATTAGAAATTGCATTTGAGGAACTTTACTTGAATTGACAATGTGTACACAGGATATACAGTTGAATTCGTAATGAATAGTGCTTGCAAAAAAGCAACTTCCAAATAAATATTTTATGCTAAATATTTTGCTAAAAATTTTTCTAGCAAGTGGGGATGGGATGGGTATTTCAGTTATTTAGAGTCATAGATACTCTATTACCATTGTATCTAAGTATAACTTTTTTTTTTTTTTTTTTTTTTTGAGACAGAGTCTCACTTTATTGCCCAGGCTAGAGTGAGTGCCGTGGCATCAGCCTAGCTCACAGCAACCTCAAACTCCTGGGCTCAAGCAATCCTACTGCCTCAGCCTCCCAAGTAGCTGGGACTACAGGCATGTGCCACCATGCCCGGCTAATTTTTTTCTACATATATTAGTTGGCCAATTAATTTCTTTCTATTTATAGTAGAGATGGGGTCTCACTCTTGCTCAGACTGGTCTCGAACTCCTGAGCTCAAACGATCCGCCCACCTCGGCCTCCCAGAGAGCTAGGATTACAGGCGTGAGCCACCACGCCCGGCCAAGTATAACATTTTGTTACCTTTTATTAACTTTGGTTATTAATTAGAATAATCATAAGAACTTTGCAAATTTAAGTTTCCTGTAGAGTGTTGTTGGCCTATTTATTTGTTGAGTAAAATGACTTAAGATTTTTTACTCATAAATACTTAAGATTGCTTGACTAACATGGTTTTAGGAGGGTGGGGGTAGTGGGTATCCCCCCAAAATAAAATTTGCATAACTTACATAATACTGATTGTTCATTTTACTACAACTTAACTATCAAATAAGATGATATTAATTATAAAAATCAGAAAAGCCTAAATTTTAAAATAAGTGTGTTTTAACTCTGGTAAACTTTCCTTTATGTTAAAACTTACTCCGTATCTAAAAGCATAATGCTCATGCTGCCTCTTAACTCTTCATTGCTTTAATGGAAGAGTGATTGCACTTGAGAGGTAGTTATTGCCTAGTTCAGCTCCGAATAAATGTTCTTCATATTGTAAAATCAAGAAAATGACAGCTCAAAATGAAAAGGAAATACCAACCAATCCTTTTCATAAAGTTTGACTTTGTTCCAAGTTATGTATGTTACTTATTGAGGTAGATTTTTAAAAAATATATTTTGTATTGAGATGAAAGTCACATTACATAAATTCAACCATTTTATAGTGTTAAAGTCAGTAACAGTTAGTACATTCACAATGTTGTGCTATGAGGCAGATTTTTAAATAACTTTCTATTTTGAAATTAAAGTTTTAAGAATAGTAAAGGGAATACTTGTATACCCTTGAACCATATTCACCAATTTTTAAGATTTTGCCATATTTGTTTGTCATCCTTCCTCCACATACTCCCATCTTTTTCTGTACACACACACATACACACACACACATATTCTGTGATCCATTTGAAAGTAAGTTACACACATCCTGCCCCTTCAGTACTCCAATGTACATTTCCTAAGAACAAGGATTATTTTCTAACATAGCCTTAATATAGTTATCAAATTTATAAAATTGAACATTGAAACAGGAGTTTTATCTCTCTGTAGTCTATATTCTAATTTTGTCAATTGTCCACTCCAGTACAGGATTCTGTCCAGGATTATGTGTCGCGTTCAATTGCCATGACTCTTTATTCTCCTTTAATGAAGAGTTCCTTAACCTTTTTTTTCTTTCATTACATAGGCATTTTTGAAAACTACAAGTGTTCTGTGGAATTTAGGTTTAGCTGATGTTTCTTCAGGTTGTATATTCCAAGCTGGAATACTGCATTAAGTGATTCTCTGTCTTTTTTCAGGAGGACACAGTGTCAATATGCCTCTAATTGGTGATGTTAATTTTGATCACTAAGTAGGTCAAGAGGTTTAGTTTCTCTACCATGTAGTTACTGGTTTTCTCATTGCAACTAATAAGCAATCTGTGAGGCGACATTCTGAGACCTCTTGTCATCAAACTGTCCCCTCTAGGTTTAGTATCAGGTGATGCTTCTTGTTTGAACCATTCTTTACTATGATTGTAAAATGGTGATCCCCACCCCCAGCTGCACCATTCTCTCCATATTTATCAGTTTACTGTAAGCAGAAGGCCTCATTGCTGTCTTCTCTTCCTTCCTCCATGAATTTTCATTTTATTCAATGAGTTGTAATCCATTACTGCCTTTAATTATTTTGATAGTCAAATTGTCATAGATTTGGTCAGTGGGAGCCTGTGTGTTTTTGACATGCCCCACCTTCTTTTTCTTTTGAATGCTTTCTCAGTTTCTGGCACACGTTTCAGGCTTACCCTGTATTTTCACTTGCTTCAGCCTTGGAATCAGCCATTTCTCCAAGGACCCCTGGTTTTGGTTCTATTTAGTGGTAAAGAAGATTTTTAAAATAGAAATTATATAGCTAATTTTATACATATATATATATAGAGAGAGAGAGATTTTTGTCATAATTATGACATTGCTAGAACTACTTAGTATACAAGAGCACCTGTAGCTCAAAGAGTTGGCAGGTGGGACAAAGCTCTTTGTAAGTATGGTGATGGTATTTTTCTTTTAGATAATTAAAGTTTAAGGTTTTGTTTTCATATTTTTAAATCGTAAGAGAATAAGATTTGCAAAGAATGCTATATTTCTATTCTATTTTCCATATGTCCAGCAATGTAATTTCTTTTCTTAAGTCAATTAAATATGAACAGACAAAAATTAAAGCATATGCTAGACAGGTATATATATTGTAAATAATTATTCTGATTATGTTAATAAAATGCTCCCATAGAAAGTATACTTCCTAATAGTATTTCCCATTATAGTCTTTCACCTGTAATTCATACTTCTGCAACCCCAGTTGGCATTTGAATTGTTTATACTAGTAGCTGATTACTGAGTAATTTAAGAGTCTCAATTATGGCAGTACTATTCTAATTAGAATACTAGATGTTGGCACTTAATTTAGCATACAGAAGTGTGAAATACCTATGTGTTCAAAATTTGTAGAGATAAGTGTTGAGGATTAATTTATCTGTGGATAATTGCTTTTTAAAAAATTGATAAAGAGTCTTGCTATGTTTCCCAGGTGGTCTTGAACTCCTGGGCTCAAGTGATCCTTCCCCTGGAGCCTCCCTAGAAGCTGGCATTTGTAGATAATCTTAGGATGTATATCTTCAGTGTAGATTTATGCAGGCTTTACTCTAAAAGAAAGTATATAATTCATTTGGAATATGAAATCCTTTTGACCTAAATTTGAAAAAACTGGCCATATGTTGAAAGTGGCATTTTTCCAGCAATTAAAAATAACTTATATAAAGAAGCTGAAAAATTACACAATTTTAAATAAAACAAATACAAGTTCTCAATTTGAATATTAAGCGTAAAAGAGCTTAAACAATTTGTTGGAGATACAACACTGGTTTTGAATTTAATGTAGGTAATATTCTTTTAGCCTTCTTGAGATTTATAAGGAGTAATTTGAAAATAATACATAATTGACATTTCTTTAGACTGATAACATTTCTCAAGTATGAGTTTTTAGAATATATGATGATAAACATCTTTTAGTGAATTAGTTAAAGTACGTTCTTACTGCTTATATAATCTTTGATAAAGAAGAGTCAAATTATAGGTGTGTATCTCAGGTCAGATACCCATATCTCAAGAGGAACAAGGTATTGTAACAAACAGTAATAGGAAACCACCGGATAACCTGGCTATTAATTTAATGCATATTTATTGATCATCTGCGACTCTTGTAAGTACTTGAAATACAGCTGTAAACAAGTTTAGGTGGAAAGAGGTAATTAAAAGGAACAAATAAACAAAATAATGATACATTCTGTGTCTTGAAGAAAAGAAGCTAAAGTAGAAAATAATGAATGTAGCTATAAATAGGGTGGCCAGAGGAGGCCTTTCTGAGGATATGGCAGGTACATTAAGACTGAAAAGTAGAGTGCAGAGAGTAGAGGAAAGAGTGTTCCAGGGAGAGGATATTCTGGAATGACCAAGGGTTCTGAGTAGGGAAAGGGCTGGTGAGAAAGTGAGAGAGCAGTATGGTAAGGAAGAGCATGGGAGAAGAGAGAGAGTTTCAGGGGTTGTAAGCCATTGCATGGAGTTTGGCTTTATTTTAAGTGTGTTAAGCTGATGAGGAATTTTGATAAGAAAGTGAAATGGTCTCATTAATATAGCTTATTCTTGGCCGGGCACAGTGGCTCACACCTGTAATCCTAGCTCTCTGGGAGGCCAAGGCGGGAGGATCACTCAAGGTCAGGAGTTTGAAACCAGGCTGAGAAGCGAGAACCTGTCTCTACTAAAAAATAGAAAGAAATTAATTGTCCAACTAAAAATATATAGAAAAAATTAGCTGGGCATGGTGGTGCATGCTTATAGTCCCAGCTACTCAGGAGGCTGAAGCAGTAGGATTGCTTGAGCCCAGGAGTTTGACGTTGCCGTGAGCTAGGCTGATGCCATGACACTTTAGCCCAGATAACAGAATGAGACTCTGTCTCAAAAAAAAAAAAAAAAAAATATATATATATATATATATATATGCATAAATATATATATGCATATATATATGCATATATATGCATAAATATATATATGCATATATATATGGCTTATTCTTGCTGCTGAGTTGGATAATGGATGGGAGGGGAGAATGAGTAGAAGGGAATAGTGATTGAAATCATGATTATAACATAGCAATTAAGACCATGATCTCTGGACCTTCATCTTTGGGGTCAGACTACCTGGGTTCAAAACTGAGCACACCACTAAATAGTTGTATGACCTTGAGTGAGATACTTAACCTCTTTGTGCCTCAGTTTTCTCATCTATAAAATGAGGATAATAACAGTATCCTCATAGAATTGTTAGGATTAAGTGAATTGTATGTCATTGGCTTAGGACAATGCCTGGCCCATTAGAGTTAAATGGTTAAAAACCAGTAAACAAGGCCGGGCGCGGTGGCTCAAGCCTGTAATCCTAGCTCTCTGGGAGGCCGAGGTGGGCGGATCCTTTGAGCTCAGGAGTTCGAGACCAGCCTGAGCAAGAGCGAGACCCCATCTCTACTATAAATAGAAAGAAATTAATTGGCCAACTAATATATATAGAAAAAATGAGCCGGGCATGGTGGCGCATGCCTGTAGTCCCAGCTACTTGGGAGGCTGAGGCAGAAGGATTGCTTGAGCCCAGGAGTTTGAGGTTGCTGTGAGCTAGGCTGACGCCATGGCACTCACTCTAGCCTGGGCAATAAAGTGAGACTCTGTCTCAAAAAAAAAAAAAAAAAACCAGTAAACAAACAAATATTGCTGGAATAGAATGTGAAGTATGGGATAAAATGTGTTCATTTGCCTCTGCTATTTGCCTTACTTTGGAGGGGACACACAAGATATACTGCTGTACAGGCAGTCTTGGCTTTGCAAACACAGTTCTTCTGTGGTAACAGATTGTGCAAAGCAAGGACACAGTTCCAATATGTACAAGTTTCAGTTAACATGCCATGTAAAGTGAAAATTGCTTATATAAAAGAATTACTCCATGTATAGAAGTGAAATCCGTGCTGGCTTCCAAATCCATAGTTGACAGTGAATATGAGTAGGAGGAAGTTTAATGTTTTTGATGTATTTTTTTAACCTTAGATTTCATATTTAGTTCTTAAAATCTTTCTGTGGGACACAGAAGTCATATGCCAAGTTATCTTAACTTTTTAAGTGTTGGCTAGGGGTCAGTGAGTTAATTTTAGAGGAGATAGTACATTTTTATTTTATTTTATGTTTTTGAGACAGCGTCTCGCTCTGTCAGGCTGGAGTGCAGTGGTATTATCACAGCTCGCTGCAGCCTCCAACTTCTGGGCTCAAGTGACCCTCCTGCTCAGCTTCCTGAGTAGCTGGGACTACAGGGGAGTGCCACCATGCCCGGCTAATTTTTTATTTTTTGTAGAGACACAGGGTCTTGCTATTGCCCAAGCTGAGATAATAAATTAATATATCTTTTTAGCCATGTCCCCAAAAGTCCTGGGATTGAAACATTAGTCTGTCATAGCCTTTAAAAACCTGTGTTTTGTGAGGATAATGTTTATTATGTCATTCTCTCTGTGTGTTTGTTTGGTAGAGGGCATTTATTTCAGTCCCTCCCATTCATATCTTGGTCTCAGCTTCCATACCTCCCTTCATCCTCCTCTATTCTCAAGATATCATAGATTTCATTTATATGTTCACTAGTCAGTTTTTAAGTACCCATTTTATGTGAGGCATTCACTGTTAGGCACTGAGAGAGAAACAGACTGCATGAGATATGGTCACTTCTTGTTATTTGAAGAAGTTATGTTTTAAAAAGTCACCATGAACCCAGAAGTAGCAAAACAAACCATTGTAGCTAGGGGGAAACACAGGGTTAGGTTCCTGTAAGCCTCTGGTCACATTTTATTCAGCCAATCAATAATGACTTTATTTTATGTGTGTTTTTATTTAAAGACATTTAATATATATAAATATATGTTGTTGATTCATTAACTTTGAACTCACTGTCAACAGCACTATAGCTCATGCCTGAACAAAGTTTATCTAACACATATTTAATATTTTCTCACAACCTTCTTGAGCTTAGGAACACACTAGATAGCACTTAAACATTATGCTTGGTCAAGGGCCATTCTGTACAGCAAAATTGCCAATGAAAAGCACAAAAACGAGAACAGCATTATACTCAATAAAATACAGAAAGTATACTTGTTTATAGTATGAGCACTGA
This sequence comes from Mirza zaza, assembly GCA_008750895.1. Lineage (NCBI taxonomy): Eukaryota > Metazoa > Chordata > Mammalia > Primates > Cheirogaleidae > Mirza > Mirza zaza. Next base: position 49,090 of record VSMD01053586.1, read on the forward strand.
AGCAAGAAGGCAGAGTATCACCTCGTTTGACCTCTGCTGTTAATGTGTATGATGGATGACTCAATTCTTTGCTCCTCTGTATGTGTTCATGAATGACCATGAAAGCACCATGAATATTGATTTTGGGGTTACAAATGCATTTTAGTAAGCAGGCAAATTTGCAAATATGGAGTCCATAAATAAGGAGGATCACTCAACTTGCTTTTTTAAAACTTGAAATGCATTAAGGGCATTTCATACATAGCCGTTGTATAAGGAAGGATGTAATACATAAGAGTTAGAAATGCAATGTTAGCTTAGATTATAGGAAGGGAAGGTTGTGGGTTGGAAAGAACAGGAAATCTTCATTTTCGCATCTTTCTTAAAAACTAGATTTGAAAGGTGGGGGGGGATTCCAGGAGCACACAGTCACTGTGATGAGAAAGTACATACAGGGCATGTTGGTGATGCAGTAATGCTAATCAGCTAGTAAAGCAGCATGATTATTCATAAAGGAAATGAAACAAAAGTAATGGGAGAAAGGCTAGATAGGTAGGTTGAGGCCAGATCATGCAGGTTCTTCTGATGATCACCAGTTTAATCAGGACTATTTTTAGGCCTAACGAAGCTATTTAAGAAAGAAGCTATTTAAGAATTCTAGTCCTTTTGTTCTGTTACTTAATAAATATTTATTAAAGACCTACTGTTACCAAGCCTATTTCAGGTGCTGGGAATCTTTAAGTGAGCAAGATATTTTGTGTCCTGTAGGTGTATTCAATCCAGAGGGAGAGACTGGCAAGTAAACAAACATGCCTGTTATAATACACTGGTTTTAGTTTGAGTTAAGGATAATAGAAAGCACAGGGTGCTATGAAGAACATGTCCACAGACCTCCAACCGCTTTGGGAGTTAAAGGAAGATTTCTTGGAGGGAATGGCATTCGAGTTAAAACCTGATGATGAGATGGAGTTAGCTGGGGAGCAAGGACAGAACAAACAGCCTGTGCAAAAGGTCTGGAGGTGAGAATGATGCACTGATGGGACTGACGAAGTAAACTGATATCTCACATTAAGGATCTTTTATGTCATGTTAAGGAATTTGGACTTCTTGAAGACAGTAAGAGGGAGCCTTTGCTGAATTTAAAATTGTGGCTCAGTTAGTTGGGATTTGTATTTTAGCAAGAGCTCCCTTTGGCTCTAGCCTGGTGGGAGATGAGTAGAAGCAGAGAGACTGGTTACAAGGCTGTTTTGGTAATATGGCAAAAAATTGTGGTGACCCTGGCTGGACTAAGGTAGCATTGGTGTGGGTAGGGAAGGGGGAGAAGCGTACAGACATTTGTGTGGTACTTAGGCAAAGAATTGAAGAGACCTAGGAGGAGATTGAATGCTGAATGGGAGAGGAAGAGAGAGAAGAAATCAACAGTGATGGCTCAAGCCATTATCCAGGATGTTACTGTCCGCTGACACAGCAGAAGGAAGATGTTTGTGGGAAGGTGGTGATGAATTTGTGGTGGACTAATGTTAATGGCCAACACTGAGTATTAGAAAGATGAATATGGTCATGGTTTGGAAGATAAATGAAAAAATGATACACCAGAAATGGAGAAACTGTTAAATGGCTTTTGTAGGAATCTAGGTAAATGCCTGTATTTTTAATGCAGAATTAATAGGTTTGGGAAATTAATGGGAGGTAGACACTGAAGGAAAAGGTCCCCAAATAGATGACTCCGAATATCCCAGTGACTGCATGCAGCCAGCCCAGCTTTATGATATGCCCTGAGATCATTTTTTAGGATGAAAAATATTAAAACTGCCTTCATGTTGCTTCTCAAATAATACATAAAAAGTAATATGTTATTGTTAAAAAGCAACTCTGATTTGTAAGAATATTTTCACCCTTGCGAATCAATGAAGCTAGTTTCTTTTGAGTATCTTGTATACATATTTAACTAGCTCACATGAAAAATGTTACTTCTCCAAGGAAGTAGCCCCGGGTGTGAGAGCAAGAGTCTGGAGAGAGGCCATCTCTTTCCCTCAGCTTTTTGCCCTATTTCTCTGTTTGCTCAGCTATGCATTATAAAATAAGTAAAATATGAAAGAATAAGAAAGATGTTTAACATAAGGTTATATTCAATGAAGATTAAAAATTTAAAGCTAAAAATAAGTGAGAATTTTGAAGGGATTGGAATAAAGTTTAATTTTTTTTTAACTCCAATGTAAACAGGCACAAAAAGTGTATAACAAGTATGATTTAAAATAGGTAGGAAACTAAGATCAACAGTAAAAACCAAGATTTTAAAAAATGAGATCTAAAGCATAATAAAGCTAGTCGAAAAGAATTGAAAAACATAAAAATAAAAGACTAAAGGAAAAGCAATCCATTGGGTAGAAAATAAGAAATAACAGATACTAAAAACAAAGGTGGTGAGATGAAAAATGTTATAAATTAACAATATTTTTGGAAGTTTGAAGAAAAGGGTAGTTTTTTAAGAATAGCATATACCAAAGTGGGTGGGGACACTTAGAAGATGTTCCAGGAAAAAAATAAGTTGTCTCAAAAGTTTTAGAAGTGTACAATATCCCTCTTGGAGATTCACAGTGTTACCGTTAGAATAGTGAAGTGTCGGAGAAGTGTTGCAGTAATAAAGTTACCTTTGTTTAACATTTTCCAAACTCTCCATGGAATCCTTTTCCCACATAGCACCTATAGTGTGTCTCCCAGAATATTTTCCACAAAACACCATTTAGACTACTGTTTTAGAAGAAAATAAAAATGAAAATCTTAAAAGTATAGAGAAACATGGTAAAAGAGGGAAAAATCAGCTGGAAACAGAAAAATAGTTTGGGGTTGGGGCTGGCATTCCTAGGGAATAGTCTTCTGTTGAAGCAGCATTGTTCTGCATCTAGCCAAGGGGCAGGGAGCAACTTGACACCCTTCTAGTTCTTCCTCTGCCCAAAGCTGTCTTTTCTGCTTTTATCTGTGCAGACTGAGCATTGATAGAACAGGGACTGCTGAGCCAGGGGAGTTGGGGGTGGTCTCCAGCAGAATTAAATCAGCCCAGTCATGGGACACTTCCCTAGCAATTGGAGAGAAGTTTTCATACAACCACTATTTTAGTTTTCTTTTCCTTCCTTTTCTTTTATTTTTTAAAAAGGTTGATTTTTTTTTCACTGTATAAATAGAAAATATTTTTAAAATTTCAAGCAAAAGCTCCCATTCCCACTCTACTTACCACTACCCTAATACAACTGTTTTCATGTGGGTTTTTATCGTCCTTCCAGGCTTTGCTTATTACATGCGCATGTGTTCTTATATAGTTGTTAATATTCATACAATTTTGTGAGAGCTTTTTTTCTGTGGCCATGGAAGGAAAGGAATTTTCTAGTGGTAGCTGCCTCTGCGTTCTGCCCGTTGCTTACATTGTTCCAAGTATCATTGCTGCCACATTTGGAAGCTACTTTGCGTCCTACTTCCCTTAAACCACACAGTTTATTCTTCCCTCTTGCTTGTCATAAAACACTTCCCCCGATCTGACTGCTGCCAGAGTGCCTCTCTGGAAAATAATAACTCCTTAGCGTCATGGGACTAGCCTATGTAGAGACAGCTTTTCTGTAAGCCTGTCATCTGCTACCCAGGTCATAATAGCAGCAGCACCTGTGCTAGAGAGGGAGCAGAAGCTCTTCCATATAAACCATCAAGACCCAGTGAACGTCCATCCGTTTCCTAGTATAGTGGTTTTTGTTTTGTGGAGGAAACACAGTACTGAAAGTAAATATCATGGCCCTTCTTCCTTTCTGCAGCCAGACATCTCAGAATACATTATAAGGACCTTATTTTCAGCATGTTGAAAGCTCAGAATTCTGCTCTTTATATTTCTAAATTGTAAATATAAGCTTCATGCTAGATAATTTCCCTTCATGTTTTAATAATTTAAAAGTCTTTATTTTTGGTATAATTTGCTATGGGGTATGCAACTTCGGTTGTTGATGCGAATGAGTTACTTTAGCGAATCCAAAAAAGTTAGACTTTTTGCTTACTTTATCAGACCTACCACTAAATGAGAATTGCCGCTAATATAAAATAAAACCCTTGATCACATTTGGTGGTGCATCAGATTATTAAGGAGAGTGAATTTCAAAATATATACTCTTAAGATTTTCTGTGGGTGTTTTAAAATTCTTAGGATTTATTATTTCTAGTTGTATTTTAGTATAATTTTATACTAATGAGGAACATATCAGTTGTTAGGAGTTTTCTGTGGTGTGACTTGCATTAATGATTCTTGCCTTTAGTAATATTCGTTTTCAATCTTCAGCCATTCCTTAAGCAGTAGAGTCATTTTTGCCTTGTCGTCTAGTTCTTTCCCTGAAATCTTAATTTTAGTGTCTGCACTGGGTCAAATAGGTGATTTGTTACCATGACTGTAAAGTTTTGCAATGAATAAAATGTGAGTAAGTAATAAGTATTATGCCAGTTGACTCATAAGGGGCCATATTTAGGTTGATTATTTTCAAACCAAAAATAACAGCAGAACACTATAAATGCTAAATGCTTCACACATTATCATTTTATTTAATCTCCATAATAATAGTAGTACATAGAGACCTTTCAGAAGAGAAAACTGAGACACACAGTGGTTTATTTGTCCAGGGGTCAGAGTTAGTATATGCCAGAGATAAGATTCAGGCCCTAATAATCTTTAATAAATTATCGATCAGTAATACACATGTTACTCTGTTTTATAAAAATTGCCATAATAGATGAAGCAATTTATGAAAATACATAAATGTGCAATATTTTTCTTTAGTGTGGCCTTGTGTTTTGGAACAGTTCCTGGGGTCTAGGCCCATTTTAATATCTGAAAATGGGCTGCTATCAAATAGGTTATTTTATTTGGTATTGCTAACCACTGAAGTTGTAAAGAAGAGGAAGTAGTTTTATAGTTTCTTCCTCCCACAGGTCATAATTTAGTTGTGGACATCAGGATGTTTTTCTTGGCTTATCTTATTTATGCAGTTTTCCTTGAACATCTGTTACATAAATTACTAAACTATTTTGGAAAAGTTGCCAGTTTAAGTCATACCTAATAACAATCAAGAGGTTGGTATCTTTTGGAAAGAAGAATTAAAGAACAGACTTTAAGGAGCAGAAATCCCACTATTATCCTGTTTTAAGTACTTTTGGATCAATCCCTGTATTTTTCGAGGCATTAAAATAATTATATGTGATTTCTAGTGTTTCCCAGAAGACTGTATGTTGGGCTATAAACATTCAATGACCTTTTATATAAAAGTTATTTAGTCCCTGCTTCTATAAATTTATATCTTTTTAATGATCAACTTATATATACATTCTAATCCTTTTGAAAGGATTATCATTTGAAACTAAATTTAGATTATTCATTTAGTATAGTCTTTTCTGACTTTGAATTCTATGTAAACTGTAAAAGAATGATTGTGGGGGTTTTTGGAAATGATTTGGGGTTTTTTGGAATGATCGTTTTGGAAAAAAGTTCTTAAGATTTATTACTTCTGCTAATTATATTTTAGGACATTTTTATACTTGGGACGAACACATTAGTTGTTAGGACTCTTAGAAATTCTAGGTGTGAGTTTGGTTAATTTTGCCCCATCCAAACTGATATTGAATCAATATTGGAAATTTTCCTGGAATTTTACGTAAACTCTAATATAAGAAAGAGACCAAGTATTTCTTTAGTGTACAGTTTGAAATTGTAGGGTTTTGAAATGCTGGTTTTTAAGCTTGAAATTTTTAGATAAAGACAATTTGTAATACTGATAATCTGTAATGGGTATTTTTAGAGATGAGAAGAGAAAGTATGTTATAAATTGTTTAATGTCCCTTACTAGATCAAAGTTTCCAGATTAAATTTCTTTTGCATTACATTTTCTGTTTAACCATCCTTTCTAAAGTACTAGTAGGTTCTTGATAGATTTTTCTGTTCAAAGTTTTGACTTTTTAAAATAGATCCAGAAATGTTTTTAACAGAACATAATTTATAATTTTGTTATGATCCAAATCTGACATGCGTGTATGGGAACAAGTTGCTTAACTAACCCAGTCTTGGCATCTACCTCATAACTCAGCTTTGTTCTCCAGCTCTGGGGCTGTGGTAACAACTTAATTTCTTTGTGAAAAAAGCAATTCAAAGAAAGCCAAACTCTAGTGCCAGTGGTGAATATGATAGAGTAAGAAAATGACAGTCCAAAGACAGAAAGTAAGTATTTATATATATTTAGAGAGGAACACATCAAGTTTGTCAGTAGCTTGACACAATCAAATCTATGTGGAATCAGTAATTATGAAAAGTGTTCTGCTATGCAAAAGTTTCTTACCTTAGAAATAAAACTTTGGTAACTCTATATATTGGTTACCCTGTGGTGAGGAAATATAATATGCACAGGATACTTTAACTTTTGATTGTCTCTGGGTGATTGTCAATCTGTACAGACATTTTAGATACACAAGAATATTAAGGTTTGTTCTTTTTTTTGTTTTTTTGAGACAGAGTCTTGTTCTGTTACCCTGGCTAGAGTGCAGTGATGTCATCATAGCTCACAGCAACCTCAGACTCCTGGGCTCAAGCGATCCTCTTGCCTCAGCCTCGAGAGTAGCTGGGACTGCAGGCGTGTGCCACGATGCCCAACTTATTTTTCTATTTTTAGTAGAAGTGGAGTCTTGCTCTTACTCAGGCTAGTCTTGAACTCCTCATCTCAAGCAGTCATCCCACCTTGGCCTCCTAGAGTGCTAGGATTACTGGCATGAGCCACCACACCTGGCCTATGCATTTTGTTCTGTAGTTTTATTTTTTTTCTACTTGTTCAGTGTTCATTTGCTCCCCCTTCCTCCTCTGCCTGCCTTCCACCAAAACTGAAAAATGCTTTTCTAGAAAACAACTTTATAATATTTATCTTTCTACTTTATAGGGGCAGTACAAATATAGTCTTAAAATATGAGTTAAGGTTATAAGAGTATTGAGCCATATCAATCTACAGTGTTCAGTAGTAAGAAAACACCTAGAGTGATTAAAATTCTGTGGTTCAGTTCTTTGCCCCCATGATAATACTGGATTGAACTATTACTGAAATTGAAGGCCAGCATTTGTCAGAGTGAAGCAAAGAATTTTTAGTAGAATTGATATGAGAATGGCATTTGGCTTAGAAAAGAGTACAGTCCTTAATTATTTTACAACACCAAAACAATTAGAATTTCAAAAATAGTTATACCAATTAGGGGTATTTTTCTGTTGTCTTACATCATGTAGGAACAGAATAACTGGAAGTGGTGTTTCTGAACATTAATACATTTTCTGTGATTTTACTATCAGGCAGACAGCTTGAGTTTGGACTTAGGCAGGTTTTTGTCTGTACTATGTTTTTAAGATGTTTTAGGTACCCAGTTATAGTAACTAACTTGGTCTTTTCTTTGTCCAGAATTAGTCTAAAAGTAGATTTAAAAAGGACTGTGGATCTCCCCTCCTCCCTCAAAGCTTGGCAATAAGCTGCTCCTTTATTTGATCTTGGTATTTTTTTTGACTGAGATAGCTAAAGGATGAGGTATAATATTTCAGTGTAAATTCTT
>VSMD01053589.1:0-18598 GCA_008750895.1 Mirza zaza
CAAAATGTTTGTGCCACCACAATATTCTGAAATTAAAAAAAAAAAATACAGATGAAGTTTGCTTGCTCAGTGACCGCTCACCTCTTGCTGTGCAGCTCCTTTCCTAACAGGCCATGGACTAGACCATACTGGTCCATGGCCTGGGAGTTGGGGAACCCAGCACTAGAGGATTAAAAAGATGTGAGGTTCCATTCTTTGCATCAGGTTCTGCAGTTTTTTATTTCTGTTGCATCTCTCCTTTTCTTCTTCATCTTTGTCTCTCTTCTTTTTCCTTCCCTCTCCTATTCTCCTCATGTTTCTTTTGCACACTTTATTTCTCTTGTTCATTTTTTTACATCATATAAAATATTTCTAGTCTGAGTGCAGCAGCTTACATCTATAATCCCTGCAGTTTGGGAGGTCTAGCCAGAGCCATCACTTGAGGCCAGGATTTCAAGACCAGCCTAGGCAATAGGGAGACCCCTTCTCTAAACAATATGTTTTACAAATTAGCCGGGCATGATGGCACACGCCTATAGTCCCAGCTACTCAGGAGGCTGAAGCAGGAGGATCACTTGAGCCCAGGAGTTTGAGGTTGTAGCGAGCTATGATGATGCCACTGCACTCTGGCCTGGGAAAGAGCAAGATCTGATCTCAAAAACAACCAAAAACTAAAAAAAACAGAAAAATAAAAGAAAATGCTTTTAGTAGTTTATACAACACTATAAAGTTCGCAGGGCTTTCTCCTCTAGAGTTAAGGCATATTTGGACATATTTTGCTTTTTTTCCATTACTTCTGATTATTTCTGTCACTTATATACACATATATACATATATTTATGTAAATGATGTAGATATTTTCAATCATAAATGACTTTAAATATAGCCATAATGTACATAAACATATGCATCTAACAGTTCTACCATTTCTATCATTTCTATCTCCATACCTATCTTTATCATCTTGGTTATATACCAGTTTATACTTACCCAGGCCTAAGATTTCTTTGCTTTTGAGTTTTTACTGGTTTCTGTGGAAACCTTTCAACCTTACATGTTTTATTAAAACAGTTGAATTTGGTAATTCTAAGCAGAAATCACATTAATTCATTCTAGTACCTTTTCAAACCTGTTTCTTCAATAGTTCTTTTCCTACCCATGGACGAAGTCTCAGATAAGCCTCAGAGCTGAGCTAGTCCTTTCTAGCAGTGGTGGTATCTCGTTCAATATTAAAAAGCCTGAGCTGATATGATAGTAAAACTGGAAACTATGTAGTGCAGAAGCGGGTGAGGCTGGCATCTTCTCCTATCCACATACTCCCTAACTCCGGTCAGTATCTGTTGCTTTCAGCTAATCTGGGTCTGGGAGGAGGGAGAGAAGGAAGTGGGGAGGAGCAGGGATGGCCCTCTCGTGATCCGTCCTCGTGTCTCCGAGATGTGGTGAATGCCCGAGCCACGTTAGATAGAGCCAATTTAGATAGAACTGATCAACTGAAGTTCTCCCAATGCAGGAATGGGCTGTTTGCCACCTCCCTCTTAGGCTTCCAGCACCTGGGATGCAGGGGGCAGGGCTGTGGGAAGATCAGCTGCTTCTCTCCACAGAACCAGGTCCCTTAGGTAGTTGTTGCCACAGAAGATAAGAAATTGATAGGAAATAGAGAGAATAAAAGAAGACACAGAGACTAAGGTTTAGTTTTATAGATTTATATAAAGAAATTTAGATAAAGCAGAGGTACTCAGGAGTCTACACCACATCTCCGTCAGTAGTGCAGCCTTGAGGTTAGATTCACAGAGGTTTTTATAGTCACATGTCAATTATTAGTTGCCAGGGTAACAGATTTACATATCAGATCATTTCAGTTGCTATGGGAACAGATTTACATATCAACAGGTAGTTGGTTAGGGTTAAAAGTTTTTTTTCAAAGGCCTTCTAACAATTTCTAATCTATTCTAAGTGAACAAACGGTCACAAAATCTTTCAAGGACTAACTTCTAAGTTCTAAGAGATAGCTATTAGTTAACAGAGGAATAACAAAAAGGTATAGTAGCTCTATATTTCTTTGATCTAATTATTGTGGACTTAAGGCAGACAGGAGAAAGCCAGAAGTCCATCTCTACAAAACAAATTGTTCATAACCACAGGGGTGTGTCTCTTGCCTAGGGCACTCATTGTCTCCAGCTCCCATCCTGTGAGTCAGATATTTACCTGTCTTGTCTTTAAAGAATAGGAAGGCCTTACAGACCTGAGATAACCAAGAAGCCTCCTGGAATGCATCCATACTGAAACTTTGAAAGCCCTCCCAAGGTGAGGGAGCCCTTGATAGAAGAACTAAAGAGTTTACATATTCCTTCAGGACAAAACCCTGCAAACTCCTGTTTCAGTCTTTAATATAGCAATATTGGGTGATACAATAAAATAATGATCTTATGAGCCACATCTCATTAATTCCCCAATCATCTTTCCCCAACACTGGGAGGTCCACACTCCTGCAGGGTCACCTCATCCACCCAAGTGACTCTCCTGGACTGACTATCTCACAAGAAGGCTAGTCAGGTCCCTCCCTCCCCCAGGGAGGCCTGTGGGAAGGAATGACGCCTCTTCATAATCCTGCAGTCAGTAGGCCTGTAGCTGGCTCCCAACACAGTTGACCCCTATAAGCTTCAGTTTCTTCATTGGCAATGGAGGTAGTGGAAGTCCCCATGTTATAAATAAATTAGTAGATGTAAAGGTCTTGTATTAATGTCTAGCACATAATAAGTACTTAAGTATTAGCTCTCATTATTATTATTCTCAGAGTGTTCCTTGGGATATAAGTGAAACTCTGTATTAAATCCTTTTTTATTAATGTGGGGGATAAATTACTTTGGATTAATGTCAGGGTAAAGAAAATAAAATCTAGGATGAACCCAGGTTAACCATCAATGGCTTGGCAATTGCAAAGACATGTGTTATATATTTTTCTTTGTGTGTTAGGCTCTTGAAAAGTTAATGGAATTTTAGAAAAGCACTATTATGTACAACTATTGGAAAGCATCTGTTTTATATTTTTCTATTTGCTCAGGGAGAAGGAGAGGCAGACCTAGAATAAACTTTACTCTGAATTACAGATTCCCAAGGAAAAGAGACTGACTTAGAGGTAAAATACATACATACATACATACATACACTTTAAATAAATTAACATCTTTTTTCTGTGGTTTTAATAGCAAATCTTTTCCCCCAATTTCTCTATTTTGTCATGCTGTATTTTTCAGTTGTATCATTTTTATAGTTGTACTGCTATTTTTATTTTATTTTCCCAAATTTTTTTTGCATTGACTAAGTTTTTGTTGTTGTTTTTTACATTTTTTTTCCAGAATATTACAGGGGTACAAATGCTTAGGGTAAATACATTCCCTTTGCACTGCCCAAGTCAGAGCTAAAGGTGTGCCTATTCCCCAGATCCACAGTAGCCATTAGGTGTGAATATACACATCTCCCACTCCCCCTCCCACCTGCAAGACAGCCAATGAATGTTACTTCCATTTGTGCATATAAGTGTTGTGTTTTGTTTTTTTTTAATTTTTTTTCTGAGACACAGTCTCACTCTGTCACCCAGGATAGAGTGCCATGGCATCAGCCTAGCTCATAGCTACCTCAGACTCCTGGACTCAAGCAATCCTTCTGCCTCAGCCCCCCCACCGCCCCACCCCCGAGTAGCTGGGACTATAGGCATGTGCCACCATGCCCGGCTAATTTTTTTCTATATATTTTTAGTTGTCCAGCTAATTTCTTTCTATTATTAGTAGAGACAGGGTCTCACTGCTGCTCAGGCTGGTCTCAAACCTCCTGAGCTCAAACGATCCTCCCACCTCAGCCTCCCAGAGTGCTAGGATTATAGGAGTAAGCCACCACCGCTTGTGCACATGAGTGTTAATCAATTACTACCAATTTGATGGTGAATACGAGTGGTGCTTGTTTTTCCATTCTTATGATACTTCACTTAGGAGAATGGGCTCCAGCTCTATCCAGTAAAATATAAGAGGTGTTAGTTCACCATTGTTTTTTGTGGCTGAGTAGTACTCTATGGTACACAAATACCACATTTTATTAATCCACTCATGTATTGATGGGTGCTTGAGTTGTTTCCACATCTTTTCGATTGTGAATTGTGATGCTAGAAACATACAAGTGTAGATGTCTTTATTATAGAATGTCTTTTTTTCCTTTGGGTAGATGCCCAGTAATAGGATTGCTGGATCAAATGGTACTTCTACTTATAGTTTGATATATCTCCATATTGCTTTCCATAGAGGTTGTACTAGTTTGCGGTCCCAGCAGCAGTGTAAGAGTGTTTTTTTCTCTCCTAATCCACGCCAACCTTTGTTGTTTTGCGACTTTTTGATAAAAGCCATTCTCACTGGAGTTAAGTGATAAATCATTGTGGTTTTGATTCACATTTCCCTGATGATAGCAATGTTTAAGATTTTTTCATGTTTGTTGGCCATTAGTCTATCTTATTTTGAAAAGTTTCTGTTCATATCCTTGACACACTTTTTGATAGAGTTGTTTGATTTTTCTTGCTGATTTTCCTGAGTTCTATATAGATTCTAATTATTAGTCCTTTATCATATGTATAGAATGTAAATATTTTCTCCCATTCTTTAGGTTGTCTATTCACTCTAGTGATAGTTTCTTTGGCTGTTCAGAAGCTTTTTAATTTGATCAAGTCCCATTTATTTAATTTTTATTGATGATGTGATTGTTTGGGGGATCTCCTTCATAAATTCCTTGCCTAGGCAAATGTCTATAAGAGTTTTTCCAACATTTTATTCTATAATTCTTATGATTTCATGTCTTAGGTTTAAGTCTGTCAACCATTGTGAGTTGATTTTTGTAAGAGCTGAGAGGCCCTGATTCTGTTTTGGTCTTCTACGTGTGGCTATCCAATTTTCACAGCACCATTTATTCAATAGAGATTCTTTTCCCCAGCGTATACGTTTGTCTGTTTTGTCAAAGGTCAGATGGCTATATGAGGCTCTATGAAGTTTTATATCTGGGTTATCAGGCCTGGTCCATTGGTCTGTGTCTCTGTTCTTGTGCCAGTACCATGGTTACTATGCCCTTGTAGTATAGCTTGAAGTTTGATAAATTGATGCCTCCCAGTTTGTTCTTTTTTTTCTTCTTCTTCCTTTTATTTCATCATATTATGGGGGTACAAATATTGTTAGGGTTACAAATATTGCTCCTGCCCTCTCCCTCCCCCCAATGTACCAGAGATTCAAGCGTGTCCAATACCCCAGTGGTGCGCACCACACCCATTACGTAAGTACACACCCTCTCCTCCTCCCCCCTCCCACCTGCCCACCACCTGATAAAAAGTTTTTTTTTTTCTTTTTTGTTTGTTTGTTTGTTTTTGACATTTTGGTTACATTGTATATCTTTGCCTCTCCCTAAGAAGGGTTTGAGTTATGCCCTTCCCCTCTAAAATGCTCGTCACATCCCTAAGATTGGGCCTCCCCCCATCCCTGGTGAACATTAACACCATTTGAGAACCATAGTTTTAATCAGTCAGTACCAATTTGATGGCGAGTAGATGTGGGGCCCATTTTCCATGTCTTGTGTCGTCTCACTTTGGATAATGGGCTTAAGCTTAATCCAGGATAGCATAAATGGTGCTAGCTCACTGTCATTTCTTAGAATTGAGTAATATTCCATTGTGAGCATATACCACATTTTATTTATCCACTCATGAATTGATGGGCACTTGGGTTGTTTCCACTTGTGATGCCATAAACATTCGGGTGCATATGTCTTTATAATAGAATATCTTATGCTCTTTTGCATAGATGCCCAACAATGCTATTGCTGGGTCAAATGGTATTTCTATTCTAGCTGTTTGAGGTATCTCCAATTTGTTCTTTTTGCTTAAGGTTGCTCTAACTATACAGGGTCTCCTTTGGTTACCTACAAAGCATAGAATTATTTTCTTGTAGATCTGCAAAAAATGATGCTGGTATTTTAATAGAGATTGCATTGAATCTTTAGATCAAGTTGGGTAGTATAGATATTTTAGCAATGTTGATTCTGCCAATCCTTGAGCATGGTATGGTTTTCTATCTGTTTATATTCTCTGCTATTTCCTTCCTCGGTGTTTCATAGTTCTCCCTGTAGAGGTCTTTTACCTCCTTAGTTAAATATATTCCTAGGTATTTTATTTTCTTTGTTGCAATTGTGAAAGGTATTAAGTTTTTTACTTGGTTCTTGGTTTGACTGTTGTCATATATGAATGCTACTGATTTGCATACGTTGATTTTGTAACCCAAGACTTTCCTGAATTTAATATCAATTCCAGAGTCTCTTGGTAGAATCTTTGGTGTTTTCCAGATATAAGATCATATCATCAACAAACAGCAATAGTTTGTCCTCCTGTGCCCCATTTCGATGCCCTTGATTTCCTTCTTTTGTCTGATTGCTCTGGCTAGGACATACAGCACTATGTTGAATAGAAGTGGTGAAAGGGACCAACCTTGTCTTGTTCCAGTTCTAAGTGGAATGCTTTCAGTTTTTCCCTCTTAAGTATGATGTTGGCTGTGAGTTTGTCATATAAGACTTTTATCATTCTTAGGTAAGTCCCATCTATCCCTATTTTGTTAAGCATTCTTATCATAAAAGGATGCTGAATTTTGTGAAATGCTTTCTCTGCGTCTATTGAGAGGATCATATGGTCTTTGTTTTTACTTCTGTTAATTTGGTGAATTACATTTATAGTTTTGTGTATGTTGAACTATTCCTGCATCACTGGAATGATTATATTTTTGATGAGCAGCTTAATTCGATTTGCTAGGATTTTATTGAGAATTTTTGCATCTATATTCATAAGGGATATTGGCCTGTAATTTTCTCTTCTTTTGTTGTTGTTGAGTCTTTTCCTGGTTTTGGTATCAGATTGATGTTGGCTTTGTGAAATGTGTTAGGGAGGATTCATTACTTCTCGATGTTGTGGAGTAATTTCTGAAGGATAGGCACCAGTTTTTCTTTATAGATCTGGTAAAATTCGGATGTGACACCATCTGGTCTGGGACTTTTCTTTTTAGTAAAGTTTTTTACTGCTGCTTCAATTTTAGTACTTGATATTGGTATGTTCAGGTTTTCTATTTCTTCTTGACTGAGCTTAGGAAGGCTGTGTGTTTCTAAAAATTTGTCCATTTCCTCCACATTTTCAAGTTTATGTGCATAGAGATATTTATAGTATTCAGAGATGATATTTTGCATTTCTGTGGTATGTTATAATTTCTCCTTTTTCATTTCTGAATGGGTTTATTAGAGTCATTTCTTTTCTGCTTCTGGTTAATCCAGTGAGAGACATATCAATTTTGATTATATTTTCAAAGAACCAGCTTTTTGTTTCATTAATCTTTTGTATAGACCCTAATTTCTTTATGTAGTTGTACTTATTTTTGAGAAATATATCAGATTAAGAGAATTTCCAAAATCTGTCATGGAAAGGAAAAAGATACCACTACAAACAAATAATTTGTGATGAATCTGCAACTAGGTCCCAGGATCCAAGGACTCCTTACAGTACAGCCTCTGCTGAACAGATAACTCTTGAGGCTACAACTAGTTGTCTATATTAAAAATCCTGTGTGACTCACAAGTGATGTAGCCATCTGTCTGCTTGCCCATCACATGTGGTAATTGTGTGGACATAAGTCTACTACTTGACCTCTTCTGCCTTAGTTTACGCATCTGTAAGGTGAAATTAAGTGAGTTAGACCGACTGGCCTTCAAAGCCCATCCCAACTTCCTACCTGGCTTCACATTCTGTAAATCCACCACCTGATTCCCTAAGGACCATGGACAGCTGCCCCCACCCCACCTGACCCATCATCATGAACATGAAGTGGGTGTAAGGGATTCCCTTATATCACTGGCTAGAAGGGCAGGAAGAGCAGCTCACCATTCTCAAGTTCGTTTTAAGACCTTAATACCTGTTTCTACTGAGTTGGATCTTTAGTCTCCCCCACCTCCAGCAGGTAAAGGTTCTAAAATGCAAAGCCTGTGCTAGAATCATTTGCAGATGATTCTATATCACCACTGAGCTTCACTTTCAGCCAGGAGAAAGCTTCTGTGGAGGAGGGTGAAGAAAGAAGAGAAGACAGACATCATCTCCTGCCCAGATGCCCTATTGTGATCCTGTTCTCCATTCAGCCAATCTCTGCCTCAAATTTATAGACAAGTTTGTCACCTAAAACTCTTCCTCAGGCCACATAACTATACATATATTTGGCTATAAATTCCCCATGAGTATAGCAGAAGCCATGTATTCTACTGCCTCTCCAGAGTTGATGGTGGCCAACTTCCTTGGGAATCAGATATTGGATGGTGCTTCTAGAAGGTCTATATCCCTGCTGCAGTGACCCAGTCCAGCTCCCATCCACAGGGTCCCCACCAGGCCATGAAAATCATGCTTCTTCATTGACTTCTTTGCCGGCTCCCAGCTCAGCCCTCTGTCACCACTGACTCCTATAGCCATGACTTCAGCTTGGCAGCTCTCAGGGGTGAGTCTGGTAGTCTCTCCCTCCCTGAAAGCCCCAGAGACAGAGGTCCACCTCCTGCATAGATGTCTTAAATCCTTCTCACTTGGCTTGAGGGGAGGTGTCTGACAATTCTCTCCAAAGAAATGTAGATTCTCTCATAAGGTCTGGTGGTGGGGAATGCTGACTCTGGCAGAACCAGGCTTCCTATCCCCTACCATGTTCTATGCAGCAGTGATGGACTAGTAAGTTGCCTTAGAATATAGGAGTAGGTAATCCTATTGCATTATCCTTGGACATTGAGGCCTCTGCTCATACTCCAAGATAACTGAAGAGTCACCTAAACATCCTGATATACTCCTTTGCACAGAATTATTAGTCCCAACTATTAACAACATTTTTTAAAAAATAAATTTTTATTTTACTTCTGACCACATTATTATTTTAAAAGGTTGGCATAGAGTTTTATTGGTTATTAGGTAGTTATTAAGACTTGTAGACCCAAGAATGGTTAAATTCTATTTTGTTCTTATCTTTACAGTAGGAACATTTGAATTATTCTCCTCTAGCTATGTTGGAATGTACAATTAATTAATATTAACTGTATACTCCCTACTGATCTATCAAATACCAGGTCTTATTTCTTCTATCTAACTGTAGATTTGTCCCCATTAATTGACCTCTGCTCATCCCCGCTCTTGCAGTGTCTTCTAGAACTTCCCTGCCCTGAGCTTCCCTTTCGGCCACAGAGAAAGCTCAGGTGAGGGACAGTGAAGCAAAGCAGAGGGCCAAGGGGGAGATAGACACCGGCCTGTTCAGTGCCCCATTCGCTGTCCTGCTGCCATCCCGCTCTCTGTTCCCCCAGGCAATGCCTCAAATAGGGAAACAAGACTAAAATTTGACAGGCTTTTCTCCATCTCCATAACTTCGAAGCAATAATAGGGCTGGAAATGTCCCTTACCACCAGGGGAAAGTTGCTGTGGGAGCAGTGGATGTGGCCACCAAGCTTGAGAGCTCAGATCCTGCTGCCCTAGACTGTTGGGTGGGATTTTGGGGGGTGGAGCAGAGGATGACATTATCTACAGGTATCTAATCTGTCATAAAAGAAAGACATTGAAGTGTAACTAATTCTTGGGGAAAATCCCTGCAATCATTTTAAATTATAAAGGAAGGATCTGAAGAGGGTGGGAGAGATGCTTCCCAGTTGTAGAGGAACATGGAATGAAAAAATTGCTTCCTTGCAGATCAAAGAATTCCCAAAGATAAAAGTATGAATTTTCAACTTCCTAAACTTCCTGTGACCTGTGGTAAGGCGAAAGGGACTCTAAATAAGAAGAAATTGAAAAGAGGTAAGTTTCCTGGTCTTCTAGGATTTTCAACTGGAAAATACCCATGCAAATAGCACACTGTTGGGGAGTAGATATCTGCTTTGAGGGGCCCCAAGACCAACCCCAGGTCTGATTTGCTAGGAACTCTCCTAAGACGTGGCACAAAGTCACACTCCCAGTTCGGGTTTATAAGACTGAAAGGATGCAAAGCAAAGTCAGTAAAGGGAAAAGACGTGTGGGGTGATGTCCAGAGGAAACCAAGAGCCAGCTTCCAAGAGTCCTCTCTGGGTGGAGTCACACAGGACTCACTGCTTGAAGGTCAGAGAAATATACACACATGGCAGGGAGTTCCCTTCCTGCCCCGCCTTTCAGCCTGAGTGTGGGGCCCCTGAAGTCAGGGAGGACAATTCATACTTTCTTGTCCAAATCCAGTGTGGGGGGAGGCCAAAGATAGGTGTTTTCACAGTCAGGGACCTCAGCTTGTCTTGGTTTTACAGGAACGTCCAAGAGGTGTATAAAGAGTGAGGCTGGAAGGTTCTTGACTCTCAGGGAATTTGAAATTCTTGGAGGCTACAGACTATCCAAGAACTGGAAGCTAAGCATACGCTGTGGTGGATATACCCTGAAAGAGCTGATAGAGGTATTCTACTGACAAACAGTTTAAATCGAGGATTTGGCTGTCACACCAGGCTTTGCAGAATTTCTCAGTGTCCAGAAAACTATCATGACTCCCCTTACCCAGGGCCCAGTGCATATACTGTTCCTATTAATAACATTGCCCCAGGTGTGACCATGGCTGGCTTACTACAGCTTACTCCTCTAAGCACAGTAACTCTTCTCCTTTTCAAGGACAGTAGATTATAGCCTTGACTCTGCCATGAATAAACTGTGCAGTTTGGTCACATGAAAGTAACTTAAATTGGAAGCAAAGGGGCCTCAATCCTTGGACGCCAATGTTAAAAATAACATAGTAGAATTATATTTCTGAAAAGAATACATCAGGATGGGTAGTTCCTACATTACACAATATTTCTTTTCATAAGCCACCTCAAATTTGTTCTTGGAAGAGAATACAAATAAATTGCATTTTAAACTAACTGCTTTGCTCCTCATGTGAATCCCTTGATGTGGACAAGACAGGGACAGGCACTTTACTGCAGGTGAACCTGTGTCTTTTGACTCTGGATACAGTGATTTCTCAGTTGCACACCTCAGACTGCCCTTCCCTGGGCCACTCTAACCACAAAGAAAAGGTCTGAGTTAAGCAAATGTTTACTGAGGTACATCTAAAGCCATGAGGGAGTACAGGTGTGAGCCCCTACCTGGGCAGGGGGCTGTGCTTTAGGAACCACAGGTCTGCACAGTGCGAATGCTCTAAAGAGAGACACCTGCAGGAAGGGATGCAGCAGGAAAGAAGGTCATTTCTGGCTTTGAGGTTGATGACAGTTTCTTGGAACAGTTTGTGTTGAGCTGGGTCTTAAAAGCAGAACAGTTCTGACAAGCAAAAATGTAAAACAGGGCATTCTACCTGCATAAGAAAGGATGGCATGAAAATCTGCTCCACAAAGTGTCAATAAGTTGTGCATAATGAGGCGTGATACATTCACTGGACTGACTGTGGACATCATCAGGCCAGAGGAAGTAGTCTAAACATTTCCTTTATCCTTTAGTTTCACGGAAAATAATTTCCATAAAGATACATTGAATTTGAGTTGGCAGTGGGACATCAAGGTAGAAATATCTGGAAAACAGTCAGAAATATCAAGCCCACAAAATAAAAACAAGGGCCAATTATATCTTTAATCTCTTTTCTCTTTCAGAATGGACATATACAAAAACCACCAAGAACAAGAACAGTAATTATCAAGTGACTTTCTTCTTATGCCTCATTGGTCTTATTGTTGATTTTCCATAGCTATAGCCTTACGTTCTTTAAATTGACCAATCATGATAATATTTGATTGTATAATATGGTGCTTTTGCAGTTGCTGCTTTCAAATATTGTATGATGTACAAGGCTGGCATGTCTTTGAGCATCAAAACATTTGAGATAGAGGTGGGAACAATCCTGAAAAATAGATAAAACAGAAATGACCTCATGAGTGTGATTTATTAACATATATGAATGCCATACTTTCTTGAAATTAAATATAAAAGACAGGGCTGGAGTTAGAAAAGCAAGTGTGATTTTGAAATGCACAAAACAGTACATTTAACAATTATTACCTTTACGACCTCAACTTAAACACTGATTGTTTTTCATTGGTTTTTATAGTTTCTGTCTTTAATGAAATAAGAATGAAGCAAAAGTTTCCCTGGAAACATCCTGTGGTCACTACAGATGACCTAATGTAGATTTCCCTCGGAACGTAGGTGTAGCCATATTCACCCAGGGAAGCAAACAACAAAAAACACCTTCTCTGTCTTTCATCTTTTTCCTCCACTACATACACACACAGACACAGACGCGCACACACACACACACACGCACACACACACAGGTTTCCTTCAGGCCACCCTTGAGAACAGAGTGACTGGGAGGCAGAAGTGTCCTGCAAAGCTGCTGACCAGGAGAATCATTTCCTGTGTGCAGAGGCTCTCTGGCCCCACCAGAGACGCTGTGCAGACCTCACTGCCATCCAGGAAGGTGAATCCTCCCTCCATGGAAGTGGCATGTGGAGTTCACGGACCACTGGTCTCCAGCTGGGTGGATTCCAGGGCAGGTGGTGAGAGGCTGTGTGCTCTCCACGGCCTCTCCAAGGCTGAGCGTGAGGGGAACCTGGGGAAGGAAGGAGGTGGACGAACTTCCACTTTCCTAACCTCTGACACCAGTGACCTTGCATAACTCTGCCACACCAGGACATCATGGTTTTCACAGAGCTGGCTTCTGGGGCTATTGGCTACCCTGGTTTTATGACTAGAGACTCAGTGACTAGGTCCTGCATCCACTGGGATTTCTGGAGAAGGAGACATCATTTGATCTATTTCTTAAGGCCAAATATTTCTGTCCAGATAGTGAAGGGAGACTCAGTTTGGGCCAATCAATTGAGTTGGCCTCCCGCACCCCTTCATTGCAGGCTCCCTCTCTCTATTCCCTGTGGCTCCAGGGCCCCACAGGGGTGACTGCCTCAGTTCTCAGAGGGTCTCTCCAAAGGTCTCTCCAGACCCTTGGCTTCTGATGCTCCTGTTGCTCACAGCACTACAGGGCAGGTGCTCCTGTTGGCGGCTTCCCTGCTCCTAAGTTTCTTGTTAAACCTGCTGGTAGCAGCTGAGAGGTCTGGGATAGTAAGATATAAAAGTCCAAGCTGATTATTTATTGGCTGCTAAGAACGCTCTTCTCCTGAGTGACAACTGTGTTTATTTGTGCCTCCAGGCACAGACCCACAGTCCACGAACTCCTCCCCCAGCTCTTTCTTCAACTCCTGTGGAGCTAATGGCAATAGTGCAGGATTCACTGACAGCTCAGAGTTTATTCCATCTTATTAAAATCTCAGTAAATCTCTCTGGTGAGTCCATTTAAATAATACAATGTAGACAAGTAGAAAAGATACTATATTCCTGGACCTGGTTTTGCCAGCCAAGTAATAAATTTCTCAGATCATCTTTAATTCATCCTTTTTTTGTTGCTAGCCATTCTTTGTCAATGTCTCTGTTTTCTTAAAGTAAACTTTTCTGGTCTGACACATAGCCACTATCTCCTGAACTTCACTGCAGACCAGAATGCTTTCCTCTGAAATCCCCACTCATTGTTTTTCCTTAATATTTTGAGGAGAGAAATTTTTAAGTGTCACCTTGGTAGATGCAAAGGCCACATGTTCCAGCATCCCAGGGTCTCGCTGATCCCAATGCTGTCTACATCATCTCCCCTTCTAGCCAGAAAACTCCAATATTTGTGTGGTGTGCAAAACATGGGGAACGTTGTTCTGCTGTGACACCTGTCCAAGATCCTTTCATGAGAACTGCCACATCCCACCTGTGGAGTCTGAGAGGTAAGACACACACCCAGCCCCTAGCCCTTCCTTCAAGGCATAATAGCAAGAGGTGGCACCACCACCTCCCGTTTGTTGTTCCAAGCCCTGCACTCTGATGGGGCGAGACCAGCATACACTGGGTGCTGGTTTAAAGCACATGCCCTGCTGTGGGAACATCACAAGTTGATAAAGCTGGTGATAAAATCAGCCTTCAGCAGACCAACCCAGCAGTCTATCAAGCCAACTGACTCTGGTCCACAGCGCACATGAGAAGAATCTGAATGTGAAGTCCGGGGTGGGAGTGCCCGCTGCACGACCTTTGTTGTTAAATGTGTGTTTGGGTGGAGGTGATGATGTGCGGGATGCCACGGAGCTTGGAAAGGTGTGTGGGTGGTGGTGTGGGCAGAATTGCTGTGGTCAGGAGGAGGATCTCAACGAGGAATATGTCTGTCCCTCTGAGAACAGAGCATCGCCCTTCCATCATGGAGGAGGCTAATGTGATCCACCTGCTCCCAGGGTGTTATCTCACAGGATCAGGGTAAATCCCTGCTTTTGGCCAGCTGGACAGTCTGCAGAGGCAGAACACAGATCAGCTTTTTAGTTGAGCTCATGCATAGCCCCCATGTCTGTACTATGAGCACTCTGCAAGGGCTCCTTGATTTAGCACTGGGTGGCCAAGGAGACGCTGACATCACTAGGATAGGCATTGTGTTCACCTGATTATTGAGAGCCTCCCAGCACAGAGAACCTGGTAGAGAACCCTGGAAATGAATCTTGGGGCAAATGGAAGATATATTATGCCCTGTCAGTCGATTTCCTTTTTAATGTTTTGCAGCACAGAATCTAGGTATAGATATGGCAGTGCCAGAGGAGAGGATGCCTATAGCTGTGCTCTGTGCTTAATCAGCAAAGTTGAGAGACAAGAGCTGGTCTCCTGATTTTTTCTGTGGTCTGATTAACTCACGGAGGCCCAAGATTCCGGGGCTTAAGATATCAATTTCCAAAACTTGATTCTGGCAAGCGGGGCTCATTGTTAATTAAGCTCACGGTGGCTCAGATGGGGCCCCCAAGTTTTGAGGTGAATGAGAGTCCATCACTCACTGGGGCACGTTACTCCACAGACTGTCACCCCTGCCACCACTACTGAGGGGAGGTCTTGCCTTTGGCTATTGAACCGAAATGGGGCTTTAGTAGAGAGGCCTCCAGGAGAAAAGCTGGATACAAGGTGGAAAACATCAGTCATTTTTTAACAGAGGACTTTAGTAACCATAGGAGCGGTGGCTGATTCACAGAACCTGCTCGTGCTCATTTTATGCACAATGTCTCAGGAACAGATGGAGTTGCATCTTCTGCAAGATAAAGGTTATCCAGGGAAGGTGCCCAGAAAGCCAACCACGTCATCAGGAATCTGAGGTTCTGAGGATGCAGATGCTGCCTGAGGAACAGCTGGTGAGTTGAAATATGAACCTGAAGCCTCCTCATTTCTGATCCCCTGAGAGAGGCACAGTCTCACAGAGGGTTTGAGGAATGGAGCCCAGAGGCAAACTGCTGGCCCACGGTGTGCTTTGATCCATGACCTAACACTAAAATTTGTATTCCAAAGAAAATTGCCAATCCAAAGAAAATCCTTACTCCATGTTTGTTTCAAAGAGTCCACAGGTTTGGAGTCCCATGTTCTCTCTGGGCATGTGGATGAGCTCTTTCTCCCCAAGCATTTCACTCAAAATCTCCTCCATCTTTTGCAGAAATGTGAATTTCTCCTCTTGAAGGTGTATTGTTATTCAAAAAGCCTGTTTATTGCCTCAAAACCATATTATGTAAGTAACAGAAAAAAAAAAAACCTTAAAACTTTGTGAAATCTGTGATCTGAATCCCATGGTCCAACTGGCCATTATGTTTGCCCTGTTGATGGGTTTTTAGGTTGGGCTGCCACAACAAATTCCCATAGACTGGGTGGCTTGAAGAGCAGAAATTTGTTTCTCACAGTTCTGGGGGCTGGACATCTAAGACACCAGGGTGTTACCCTGGCCAGGCCCTGGAGAGGGCCGTTGTCCATGTTGCAGGTGGCTGCCTGCTCGCTGTGTTCCCACGTGGCTGACAGTTAGGGAGAGAGCTCTCTGGAGACTCCTTTATAAGTGTCCTACTCCTATTCATCAGGGCTCCACCCTCAGAACCTAATTGCCTCCCCTAACTCCAACCTCCTGATACCATCACATTGGGAGTTGGGATTTCACCATAAGAACAGGGGTGCCAACCTTCAGTCCCTAGTAAGGGGAGTCTGCAGAAGGCAGACTTGAAACCTGGCTGACAGCCTTATTGGGCCCTTTTCTCAACAGAGTAGAGTGGGGTCTCGGGGCCCACAGAGGCCCAAGTGGTTAGACAATGTCAAGAAAAGTCTGAATAAGAAGAAGTACCCTCAAGTGAAGGGGTTTGTGGGGGACATGCGCCTCGTCTTTCAGAATGACAAGTTATTGTACAGGGTAAGTGGCTTTTCCTACTTCCCATAATCCTTCAGTTAAGTCACAATAAAGTCACTTCACCTTTCATCTTCTTGTATCAAGCAAATGTTACAATCGCCCTCCTCAGGTGCCAAGCCCACATGAGCACAAATACTGGAAGTGCTCTAAAAACCTTGTGGTGCACGTGAGAAAAATGACAAGCCAGAAGGTGTTGTGAGGCTCAAATAACAACATTCAGAAAATGTGATTAAGTACAGAGTTTACTGAAGCCCAAAGCTGGGAACAGCCATCCCGTAAACACGGGCTCCAAAGAAATAGAGTCAGAGCTCCAAAGTTAAAAGTTAAGGTCTTACCCGTATAGGAAGAAAACAAAGAAATTTAGTAGGATTATAATATTTTCTACACATGGCTGGTTTACAATTTGATTAGCTACAACTAGTTTTCTTTTCCATATAGTTTGTTTTCATTTCCTTTCCATTCTAAAAACATGTTTAACATTCCATCTTAGGCAATATGATAGTCATGGAAAGCTTTTGTGTGAGAAAAATATGAGGGAAGCAAACCTATAATGAAGATCAATAGTGAATAGGGAAGGAATCTTCTCTGGTTCCCATTGGCCATTTGCAACATTTTACAAAACAGTGTAGGTAAGAAGGCCAATCTGTGACCAGAGAAACAAAGGTTACAGCTGCCTGGGTGTGTGATTCAGGTCCCATAATCACATTCCCTTAAGGCTTGAAATATTTTAAAGTTCCAACAGCTTAGATTTTGAATTACTTATTTTCACAGTGTCATTGCAAACATGGCCCTAGGACTTCAGAGTTTACTCACTTCTAGATATTCACTTTTTGCCCACACAGATCAGTAGGCTGCAGACTTACTCATTTCCACAAAAAAATAGAAGTGCATTATAAACTAATATTTCTCTTCTCTAATGGAAGATACCAAATGAAATTTCTCAAATTTCAAAATCTTGGATTTCTTTACATCTGAATTTCCAAGTGCTCTATTAAAAAGTTGAGAAAGATTTTCTCAAGGGGTGAGACTAGAGGAAAAAGGGACCATTAATTTGCCCTAGACATTTCTGTACTGTCATATTGTTACCAAAACAAAGTGCTATATTTAAAAATTACATAACTAGAAATTTTTTTCATAACTAGAATTTTTAAAAATTAAATCAATAAGTTTCTGATTAGGAATTATATTGCAATATGGTATTATTTTTGGTTCCCTATCTTCCCGATAAAGAGAAATAATCAAATTTTCTGGGAACGTAAGCTCTTCTTAACTGGATTAATTCCCACTTAACATTTGGGATAGCCTAAAATGAAGCCCCAGATTATGTGAAGTATTGGGAGTCTAAGCTCATTGAACAACGGCTATAATTGTTTGTGTCTTTGCTTTTTCAGAAAAATAAATCCACCAGACTGATACTAAAAGTACAGAAAAACTTTGAGAAGAATTTCAAAAACATTTTTGCCATTCAGGAAACCAGCAAGAACAATTCTCCACTTTAGCCCATTATGATGTTGCCTTAGCCCATTGTTATTTCCTCCCTGCAGCCCCTGCAGCAGGGAGGTGCACAGTGGGGGGGGGTCCCCTCACCTCTGCACAGTCCTGTGCAAACAGCATATCCTCTGCTTTTCCAAACTTATTTCATTGCCATTCCTGCTCATTTATTTCCCTAAATCAAAATTACAATTATGTTATCAAATTCTCTTATTGAATAAATTGGAGTGAAATTTACAATTGAAAATGTGAAGACTTTCTGTAAAGAATCATATTATATCCTTCCATTTATTCCAATCTTTTATTAGGTTCTTCAGCAATGTTTACTCTTCACCTCCTCACACAGGACCCTATTTCTTTTTTTTTCCACTTTTAAAAATTTTGTACTTTTGGTTGCTACTGTGAAAGTGATCTTTTTCCCATTAAATTTTATTACTGATTATTGCCTGTTATAGAAGGCTACTGTTATTTATATATTTTTCATCACTGATTACCTAATTGAATACTAGATAGAATTTTCTTTTGGGGGGCTTTTACCTGTGGCATCAGGAAGCCTGTGGTGGCTACATAGCATCTCCAAAACTTTCAATTCGTGGAACTGTAATTGGTTCAGCTGATGGAGATATTCCTCACTTGAGCACTAAAACATCTGACAATTCTCAGTTCAGGGATTTGCTCTGCCAGGGCATCCTGGTGTACTTGCATGTATAAGGGAGGAAAAAATAATATTTCCTCTACCTGTCTAACTTTATATCTGGGACCTCCATAACAAAAGACGGAATAACAAGAGAAAAACAAACAGCAGTTTAATTTTATATATATGTGTGTGTATA
>VSMD01053591.1:0-55010 GCA_008750895.1 Mirza zaza
CCAGTGGAAATCAACCAGAGGGAGGGGAAGGGGAGAAACAATCCTAATGGGTACAATGAACGTTATTTGGATGACGGGCACACCTATAGCCAGGACACAAACATTACAACAGCGATTCATGTAACCTAAAACTGTAGTCCCCAACCCCCTGGCTGAGGACCGGTACAGGGCTACACAGCAGGAGGTGAGTAGCAGGTGAGCAAATGAAGCTTCATCTGCATTTATAGCCGCTCCCCATCACTCAGGTCATTGCATAAGCTCTGCCTCCTGTCAGATCAGTGGTGGAATCAGATTCTCACTGGAGCGAGAACCCTACTGTAAACTGCGCATGCGAGGGATCTAGGTTGTGGCTCCTTATGAGAATCTAATGCCTGATGATCCGGGTGGAGCTGAGGTGGTGATGCCAGTGCTGGGAAGCAGCTGCAAATACAGATTACCATCAGCAGAGAGATCTGACTGCACAATAAATGTAATGTGCTTGAATAATCCTGAAACCATCCCTTCCCACCCCCGAGTCCATGGAAAAATTGTCTTCCATGAAACTGGTCTCTGGTGCCAAAAAGGTTGGGGACCACTGACCTAAAACATTTGTACCTCGTTAATATTTTGGAAAAAAAGCTTCGTTGGTGAGTCCTGTCAGTCATAAGTTTTGCTACAAGAAAAGACCTGTAAGCAAAAGAGCACTTAAGCTTAAAAATCGCTCAGCTTGTAATCCTAGCACTCTGGGAGGCTAGGGCAGGAGGATTGCTCAATCCCACTGCGTGGGCAATGGCTCACGCTTGTAATCCTAGCACTCTGGGAGGCTGAGGCAGGAGGATTGCTCAAAGTCAGGAGTTCGAGAACAGCCTGAGCAAGACTGAGACCCCGTCTCTACTAAAAATAGAAAAAATTAGCCGGTCAACTAAAAATGAAACAAAACTAGCTGGGCGTGGTGGCTCGCGCCTGTCGTCCCAGCTACTCAGGAGGCTGAGGCAGGAGGATTGCTTGAGCCCAGGAGTCTGAGGTTGCTGTGAGCGAGGCTGATGCCACGGCACTCACTCTAGCTTGGGCAACAAAGCGAGACTCTGTCTGAAAAAAAAAAAAAAAATTGCTCGGTTACAAAAGTCAAAACAGATTCAATGTTTTCCTCAAATAATGTCACGCTCATTCCAAGCTGCAGTGTGGTTTCTGGCCCGGAGTGGAAGACCGTGGATTTATAGTTGGCAGGCTGGGATTCCCACACCACCTCCGCCCTGGCGCGAGTGGGTCCTCTGGAGTGAGGAAGCCCAGTCCATCCGCCAGGCATCTCCCTGTGTGTAAGGGCCGAGTGACGCTGCTTGGCGGCACCGTGGAGGAGGCAGGCCCTGGTGGACGGAGCCCAGGTCGGAGGGCCATAACCTTTAGTTGGTAAGCCCTGTGCTGGTGCCAGGGAGGAAGACCCGGTTCCCACCTTCCAGAGCCTCCAGTCTAGTAGCTCCACGCGCTCTAATCGGCGGCCAAAACTTTGGATGATGTGGAATGCGGGGCGTGGGAGACAGCATTTCCGCTCACAGATGACTTAATCAAAAGCGTTTGGAGACGGTATGAGTAGATCCTTAAAGCCTTTGTTTATGGGAACTTTTCTAGGTGGTTCTCTCCTTACCAGAGTAACTATTAACATATGGCCTTAAGTGTTTTCAGATGATGCCCTCTCCACGTGGGACTCGGTCCTATCTGCTATGAAGAACCTCAGGTCAGGTCACAGGAGATCTGCCCTGGTCAATATATGATCTCTGTGAAGGCAAGTGCATTAGCTGCTGTAACAAATGACCACAACTTGGTGGCTTGAAACAACAGGAATTTTTTGTTCACGGTTCTGGAGGGCTAATGTCTGAGGTCAAGGCGTTGGCAGGTTCGAGTCCCTCTGGAGGCTCTCGTTGATAGGGGTGATTCACTCCTCGCCTTTCTCCGGCTTCTGGTGGCTGCGGGCAAAACCTTGGTGTTCCTTGGCACGTGCGACTCTGGTCCCTGCCTCTGTCTCACGCGGCCTTCATCTCTCAGTGTCTCTGTGTTTTCTCCTTCTCTGTCTCCGATAAACCAGTCATCTTTAGATTTAAGGTCCATCCTAATCCAGGATGGCCTCATCTTGAGATCCTCACGTTAGTTACATTTGCAAAGATCTTTATTCTAAATAAGATCCCATTCCGAGGTTCTGGGTGGACACATCTATTTGGGACCACAATTCACCTCACTGTAATATTGTAAGTTATAGTTCCTGGGTGAACTTCATGAATTTACACTGCAGTAGTCCCATGAAGATCTCTAATGGTATTTTAGAAAATGCAAAAGCAGATGCAACAATCTGAGATTGGATCTTAGGTGTAAAGGAGTCAGGGCCCTTCCTGCTGCCCCTTATTTCGTGGGCCCCTGGAGGAGGTGGCCAAAGGAAGTGCTCTTTCTCCCTGCCCCTCCTGTCTCTTGCCCACTGACCTAGAGGGGAACGAGTGTGGTTCGGATCCACCTCGGCTCTGGGCTTTCTCTCCCTTTGGCGGTGACGGACTGGCTGTCCCTGCCCAGCAGCTGGGATTCCCTTTTGCGAGACTCGACACAGTCTTAAGTAAACTGTACTCGCTTCTTGCCAACATGAGAGGCTATAGGTTAAAAAAGAGTTTATGAATTGGAAAGAGCAAAACGGCAAACATAAGACCATTATGATCCCATTAACATCGCCGGCCTGCGCAGTATCCTGTCTGGGATGTTGACTGTCACGAGGGAGACTGAAGTTCAGAACCCCGTGACGTGTGTTAAACCTTCCCTGGCGTTCGTAGATAGCGACAATATTTAAGGACACAGGGGATACAGGGAGGAGGTTGCTCAAATCGAGAGAGCCAAGGCAAGGCGCAGCATCTGGGAACACGTGGGGTTTACCGCGTGGCCCGGGTTGGCGCTCGCTGTCAGGCGCCACGCAGGAGGTCTGTGTGACTGCGGACTCGCCCTGAGCACAGGCCACCACGCTTGTGTCGTGTCAATCAGCAGTGTGGCCGCCAGAAACAGAAATTGCCTTAGCATTTACTTATTTACTGAATTCCTTACTATTTACTAATGAACCTGTATCCCCAATCTGCAGGTCCTTTATAGACTTTTCTAGTTCTTAACCTTCTTATGAAACAGGTCAGAGGTCAATCGAGCAGACTGAGCTGCTCCAGGCGACCAGGAATGCAGGTTCCGCTGGTCGGGTGAGCGGGCCGGCTGGGACTCTGCTGACGGGCAGGAGAGGGAAGATTTTCGGTTCTGTTGTGAACTTGGCTCACATAACTTCTACTTGCTGAGACTCAGTTTCTCTGTTTATCAGATGGAAACTTTGACATCTGCCCTGACTGCCCAACACAGTTTTTTTTCTTGAGAGAAGAAGAAGAAGAAGGAAGAAGGAAGAAAGAAAAGAAAGAAAAGAAAGAAAAGAAAGAAAGAAAGAAAGAAAGAAAGAAAGAAAGAAAGAAAGAAAGAAAGAAAGGAAAGAAAGAAAGAAAGAAAGAAAGAAAGAAGAGTGAAAGGACACTGGTGAAAGACCGATGGCATCCAAGCTGTCTGTGACTCAGTTCCCGGTTCCGCGCCTGGGAAACGCGATGCTCGTCCGGGGCGGCTCTGCGCAGCGGTCTCTGTGCTGTCCTCGGGCATCCCTGCGGTCTCCCACCCCGTCCGCGGGAGGACCTGTTGCCGCCACGGGTTAAAGCCAGCCTTTTTGTTCTCTCTGTTGGGCTGCACGGTGGGCCCTGCCCCTCTGTCTCTAGAATGTTCCAGCTGGTCCCACCTCACAGGGACCAGACGGGGCAATGATCCCAGAACGTCAAACGCAAAGCTCAGCCACACCCAGCGTGAGCGGGAGGACGCTTCCTTCCCGCTCCCCGGACACTGGGGGCGGCGGGGCGACAACGGCTCTCCACGCGCCGCGTACCCGCGGCGAGCACTGCCGTTAGCACTTTAAGAAAAACACTGAAAAAACAGGCACAAATAATGTCGGTAGAGGAAATGTTGCCATCCTTTGTTCAGAGATCTGCTCTGAGTGTCCTGGGAATGTCCTCTTCTCTCAGAAAAATCTTATTTTTTCCTGAAATTCACATCACCCCTTAGAACAGAGCTAGGAAATACGCTGGCTGGAAGAAACGTTGTCACATTACCAGTCTTCCTTCGTCTGCGTTGCAGGCTCTGCTGGCGGGCAGGCTGAGGTCTCGGGGTGCTTCCTTTCACACGCGGGGTGTGTGGGGCGCGCGGTGGCGGACGCTGCGCGCCTGTTGGCCTGTTCGCCCGCCGAGGACGGCGCTGCGAGGCCCGCGCACTCCGGGGCGGCCTGGAGACTGCGCCCGCGCCCGCACGGCGGAGGGCCCGGAACTCCCGGCCTGGAGACTGCGCCCGCGCCCGCACGGCGGAGGGCCCGGAACTCCCGGCCTGGAGACTGCGCCCGCGCCCGCGCGGCGGAGGGCCCGGAACTCCCGGCCTGGAGACTGCGCCCGCGCCCGCACGGCGGAGGGCCCGGAACTCCCGGCCTGGAGACTGCGCCCGCCCGGCCCCGACTCCGAAGCTCAGCGTCCGTTCCCTTGGCCGCGGCACCAACGGGGAGGGAGCGCCGCACTTGCCCCGCGTTTCGCTGCATCACTCTACCTGCGATGGCGCTTCCGTCGCGTGTGGGCGGTCGCTCGCAAAGTGCCCGCGGTGCCTGGGCCTCGGCCGGCGGCGGGGCGAACCGGCGGGTCTGGGGAAGCTTGGGCGTTAGAAAGGTCGCCGACAAAGGCGCCCACAGCTGTGTGTGGCGCGCGACTTCTAGGCGGGCTTGTGAGTGTGACTCGTGTCTGAGAGTTCGTTGAAAACAGAGACCAGAACGCGCAGCGTCGCTGTTCCTGATCACGCAGGGCTTTCCCTGCGCGCCCTCTCCCGGAGCGCGCCGCCGCCGTGTTTCCCGTCCCGCCGCTGCGCCGCCCGCCCGTGCGCGCCAGCGCCCGCACTCACTCTCGCACGCAGCACACACACACTCGCACGCAACACACACACTCACACTCGTACACACACACAACACACACGCGCACTCTCACACACGCACACAACACGGACACACAGATGTGCACACACTTATACACGCACACATTCACACGCATTCATGCACACTCACATGCATACACACATGCACACACACACATGCACACACATGCACACACGTGTGCACGCACACACACATGCACACACTCACACACACACTCACATAGATCAACCCACAAATCACCAGCCTTGTGGCCTGCTTACTCAATGCCATGTGCTGTGAGAAACACCAGCGACAAGATTCATATAACTAAGGGACAAATATGTGTTTATCAGCTCTTGCCCTCAGTAAGAGAAGACACAATGCCTGTTGGGGCAGGAATTGTGGGAATGCTGTTCTTAGGGGCCTCGTGAAGGGCCCTGTCCGACTCGGGGCGAATTTATGCAGCGGTGTGCCCACAACATCTACTTCAAATCAATGTCAATGCACGAAGTATGAGCCTGACTTTCTCTCAGGTGATGCTCACACAGCTGGGCAAGACTTGCTCCGTCGTGAGAGCCAAGGGCTTTGCAAACTGCAGGAGGCGGCAGGGAGCCCCAAGCGTGGGTCCACCCGGGCAGCAGGCGGAAGGTGTGAGGGGTGGACGGCACATCATCCACACGGCAGCTCGCTCGGGAAAGCGGGAGCCCGTTCCCAGGCATTTCCTCTGTCCTCGGCCTCGCTCCTCGTGTTTGGACAGCATACCGGTGGGACGGTGGCTGCCAGGGTTCCAGGTCCTGACTGCTTCCCTGAGAAATGTCACGATCATATGTGTGGAAATCATCCTCCCATACCGATGCTGGCAGTCAGACGAACTACCTCGTCTCAGGGATGAGTCACAAGGCTCTGCATCTGCTAAACAACTGATTTTCAGGGACGTCCCCTCTTGACATCGCATCTGATCTCCCAGAGGAAGAATAAGAAGAGGAAGAGTGTGGAAGGGCCCAGGAGAAGGGTGGAACACGGGTTTCCTGCCGCAGGCCCCGGCCGGGTGCAGCACAGCACGCAAGGGTGGAGGCGTCCATGGCGAATGGGTGCCGTGCAAGTTCTACTTCTGTCCCTGACTGTCTGCGAGACCTTCTCAGGTCCCCTAATACCTGCGATCTTAGCTTCCTCAGACGTAGGTCGAGTTGTCTGAGAATTAGAAATAACGTATGAAAAATGCCTGCTATAGCAAGTTCTTAATAACAGATAGCTCCTCAGTATTTTAGAAATTTTCCAAACTGATTTGGTGGTCACTGCAGCAATATCTCACTGCCTTGGGACTCTCGGAAATTCATGCAGCTCAGCTGTTCCAATCCCCCGTTGACAGAGATGCTGGCCTGGAACCCCTCGGTTGGTAAATGCCTCCATTTCCCCAGTTGCCTTTCTGTAAGGAGAGGCCCGAGTGTGTTCGTGGCCAATAAACCACACCATCTGTTACTAACCCAAAGAAGGAAACTATCTGCACAGCTCGATCTGGAGGAGTTACAAAACTGGAGTTTGAGCAAGCGCGGGGACACGTCCCGTCGCAGCTGCAGAGCGCGGAGTGTGGCGTCCCAGCCCGCGCCACCGTGGGCCGCCCGGCCGCTGCGGGGATGACGGGCGGCAGCAGGCAGAGGAACACTGAGCGCGAATCAGAGAGCAGCAGTTAACGGCGAGGCTGGTGCTCGGTTTCGGATGCTTTTCACTTAGAAACGAGAGCGCCGACGCTGCGTGGCTGCCGCCTGCGAGCGTGGGAAACCGCAGGCCGGGGAGAGCCGGCCGTGAGTCTTGGGTTAGTTCCTCCGCGTGCGTGCTCCGCTACAGCCTTACACGCCGGTGCTCCGGGTGCCTGAGAGACGGCTCGCGCACGCACCAGCACCAGCCAGCGCCGCCTGTACCGCTAATAGAAACCAGGCGTCCCAGTAGCTGGGGCTCCTCACATCACATGTTTTCTCTTTTCCCCACTGATTTAAGAATCTCTCTCCCCGAGCTAATTTTCTTCCCTGTTCACTCTGCCCCAGGCCGCAGTGTCTGTGGTCTGAGATCCTTTGTCAGCCGCGTGCAGACTGCCACCTCCTTGAGGGTGAACTTGTCTGCTGTTTCATTACTCTACGCCATTCTTCACAGACAGGGACTCTGACCCCTGGAATTCCTGTTGGAGATTAAATACTGAACCCAGCAGTCCACAGGGGAGTTAAGAGACAGTTTCAGTGCACACAGCAAGACCTCCAGAGGGGTCAAATTGTGAACCCACGGGAAAATGTGGATCGGACAGTCACGTGCAGGATGTAGCTCACATTCTAATCGGCTTGGGCACCGCAGCCACCACGTCCTAGGGACGGAACAGCTCTGCTCCTGGCTGGCAGGAGACCCTGAGTTTGGGCTTTATCTGCAAAGTA
Organism: Mirza zaza; assembly: GCA_008750895.1. Classification (NCBI taxonomy): domain Eukaryota; kingdom Metazoa; phylum Chordata; class Mammalia; order Primates; family Cheirogaleidae; genus Mirza; species Mirza zaza. The sequence continues at coordinate 7,390 of VSMD01053591.1, forward strand.
CACCCATGCAATCGAGTCCCTCTTCATGGAACTTTAAGAGCTTCGATGCCACATTAGATGGCTTCACCTGGCCTCATCTAGAATATCTCTTTTCTGTGGCCTTACGTGGTAACTGAGTCCGAACTGCTATCTCTTTTCTCCTGCTGTTTTGCCTTTTCGCACTGCAGTTTTAGGCTTTTGTAGAAGTTTAAAATATGACCTGCCTGATCGGCAAGACAGAGTTAGAAGCCTCCTTGGCACACGAGGTGTACACCCCCAGCGGCACCAGAGTTTTGCAGTGGCAATGTCAGCAGATAGGGAAGTGAGGGACACGGCTGAGAAGTTTATGTCCTTCCTTTGGCATGAAAATTTGCTAAAAAAATAAGTGCTGTTTTGTCATTGAAGGAGACTTTAAGTGTCTTTAAAACTTTAACTTTCTGAAAGATCTGTGAATTTGGTTGAAAATGCCTTGTACAATTGTCTCTTGATGAATTCGGATTACGTCATTAGTCCTTTCTTTCTGTTCCTTCTCTTTGGTTATTTTTGTTACTTGTTCTCTGATACAAGGAGGAAAGAATCCCAGAGAGGAGAGAGAAAAAGACAACTCCGTATTCTTCATACTTTGGAATCTATTACCATTTTCTCAGGAATGGGAGGCTAAAATTCTGGGTGCGTTGTGTTTGGGGCTATGTATTCAGGTAGGATAATGCAATGGCTCAGAATAGGGGCTTCGCATCAGAGAGACCCTGACTTGAATTGCTTGAACTAGTTAACTAACCTTGTATGACCTTGGGCAAATTCATTAAACTCAGCTTTAATTTTCTCATTTGCAGAATAGGAATAAGGTCCGTTTTCTTAGGATTATTAAGAATATTCAGTCCGTCAATGAATGAAAAGTCCTTAGCTATGTTTTCAACTAGGAACACTTGTTGAGTGTTAGCCATTATGCTCTGCCACGCCCGTGAATCTGCTGCGGGGAACACTTCCATTGTTCAGCGCACAGACCGTTTTGCCACGGCTCCACACTCTGTGTTTCACGTGGCAGGCTATTTTTGAGAATTTAGTTGATATTTTTCTCCCTTCTTTCCTTTCCTCTGTTCAAACGGGCAGCAGGCTTACGCCTCGGAGCCTGCGCTTGTGAGAGCCACCGTCCCGCTGTGCCGCTGACGGGAGCACAGGGCACCGAGCAGATAAAAGCAGTTTCTGATCAGAGGCCCAGATTCTTTCACGCTGACTGGGGCAGTTACATGCTCACAAGCTCCCTATTCACTGAAAGGCCAGAAGTTTTGGAGGCTCAGTAATCTTTTCAGGGTGCATTTGGCAGTGCCCACGGGAAAGACACCAGAGAGGAAATTTTGAAAATGCCTGCAGTTTCTGAGCTGTGCCTCCTAAGTATTTCAGAGCCCTCTAATGTCTTCTAGGATCTGCCGCAGGAGCACTTTAAATATCCAGCATGAGGCAGTGCTCACCTGATTTTGGTTTTTTCTCTACTTTGACCAATTCAGTCCCATGTGTGTCCTTGTATTTAGACTTTGCCCAGACCCCAGCGCTCCGTTTTCACTTGGCCTCACAGTGAGGAAGTGGCTGCAAACCACTGAAACTGCTAGTGGCCCCAGTTTCTCTGGACCGGGCAATTCCCAGGGACTCTGGAATCGACTACCTCATGTCCTGGCTTCAGCCTCTGCCTCGCAGCACTTCACAGCTGACTGGAGCCACACGGGCACTGCCATGTCGCCCTCCCAGCACTCGGAGGTTTGCCGGGCCGAGTCATAATGTTGCGGCAGTGTGTACAGCTACTGTTACAGCTCTTGTTAGTTTGACTGGGGAAAGAACCGAGCCACACAGGAAGTGTCGGAGAACAGCCTTTATTCTTCTACAGTAGGCTCAGCACACCTAGCGTTACAGTTCTCTTCCCATCTTCTCCCCTGCTGCTCCTGCTTTTATACCCTTGGTAGGGCTCAAAAAGCGTCCAATCAACTACAAGCTTTAACATCCAATCAACAACAAGCTTTAACATCGAATCAACAACAAGCTTTAACATCCAATCAAAAACAGTGGGATTCAAAAATTACCCAATCAGGCTTACGCAAACAGGTGGCCGGAAACAGGCAGCGGCCGGTGGGCCTGGGGGCATTCCAGCACATGGGGTCCCGGCCCCAGGCGCCTCTCTGCCTCGGGCCCTGAGTGCCTCTTTGCCGTGGGGCCGGCCCCAGCAGCGTGCCCTCCAACTGGCCACGTGCAGCACTGGCCCTCGGAGATGCGGAACTACGGGGAGGCGGCAAGCGGCCATGTCCTGGCACCCAACATTTTCCGCATCAATAATAATAGCAAAATCTTATTGAGCACTTACTATGCGCTGGCTTGCCTTTCCTTCCTTCCTTCCTTCCTTCCTTCCTTCCTTCCTTCCTTCCTTCCTTCCTTCCTTCCTTCCTTCCTTCCTTCCTTTCTTTCTCTCTCTCTCTTTCTTTCTTCCTTTCTTCTCCTTTCCCCTTTCCTTTCCTCTCTCTCTCTTTTTTCCTTTTCCTTTTCCTTTTCCTTTTCCTTTTCCCTTTCCCCTTTCCTTTCCTTTCCTTTCCTTTCCCCCCCCCCTCTCTCTCTCTCTTTCTTTCTTTCTTTCTTTCGTCTTACTTTGTCACCTGGTTAGAGTGCCGTGGCATCAGCCTAGCTCACAGCAACCTCAAACTCCTGGGCTCAAGCGATCCTCCTGCCTCAGCCTCCCAAGTAGCTGGGACTACAGGCACAAGCCACCACACCTGGCTAATTTTTTGTTTTTAATAGAGACAGGGTCTCGGTCTTGCTCAGCCTGGTCTCAAACTCCTGGGCTCAAGCGATCCTCCCGCTTTGGTCTCCCAGAGTGCTGGGATTATAGCGTGAGCCACCACGCCTGGCTACATGCCAGATGTTATGCTAGGTATGTCAGTACTCATGACAACCCTATGCGGTGATACTATTATGCTATTTGATGATCGAGCAGAGCCTAAGAGAGGTTACGATGGTCACACGTTGCAGAGATGGGGTTGGAACTGCGGTTGCCCGCAGGCTGCACTCCACCACGGGTGCAGGGCAGCCCGGGAGCGGGTCTCGGGCAAGATCACGGAATTGTTAGCACAGCCAGAACCTGAACCTGAGGTTTCTCATTCCCAGGCTGGTGCTCTTCCTGCTACATGGCTAAAAAGCACTCTATATTTCGGATTATTAAACTTTAAGCAGCTTATAAAACCAGCCATTTAGCTTAGCCTCCAGCTGGGAGTGATTAGATTGGAGAGTCACCACACCGGTGTGGCGGGCCTGTCCTGGGGCAGCTGTGTCCGCCTCCCTGACAGAGGCTCTCAGCCCTGGCTACCCAGAGAGCACGGGCGGCTTTAAAGAATGCCAGTGTCCACTGAAGATAAAGCAGATAGGGTCTGAGGGTGGGGCCCAGGCACGGAGTATTTTTAAAAAGTTCCCCAGGTGAGTCCCACAGCAGTCGGGGCCAGAAGCCACCCACTGAGGTGTCAAGGTGTGTGCTCCGGAAGGTGCCGGAGGACCTTTGGGATGGCAGTGGAAGGTGCACCCTGGTGCTGGCTTGTGTCTGGCCAGCTCCCAGAGGGAGAAATGGGTCCGTACCCATCACCGTGTGCAGCACTTAGCGTGGGCCGCACACAAGGAATCTCAAGATTTTTTGGACGCTACTTAACATAGATGAGTAGTTTTAAATTTGGAACCAATTGATAGCTTCTCCAGGGGGAGGAGGGGGCTGTGGGGTCCCTGAAATGGAATTGTGCATATGTCCAATGAGCACTTTTCCAAAGCGGGGTGTGTGCGGCATTTTTTGGAGGGCTCTCACAGCTTTCTGTAATCACAGTAAGGTTGTGGAGTTTACACAACCACCTTATCGGTTTCTCCAAGAGCAGCCACAGAACAGGGACAGTCTGGAATATCAGCCCTTGGGGTTCCCGACCTTGGTGGCAAGTGACAATGGCCTGGGGCCCTACACTCTCCGCTGTCTGCTCGGATGACTGGGCTCAACTCTGAGATCCTCAGATTGGCTCAGTGGTGGAAGGGGCAGACTCCCTGGGTTCCGAGCACAGGACGCAGCTGACGGGCAGGAGCACTGGGCACTCCCCGACGCCCCCCCAGGAGACCGGGGGGCTCTATTCCTAGCAGGGCCCCTTTAAGTCTCTCGCTTAGCGTTCATGACCCTGGCTGCACGTTAGAATCGACTGGGGAGTTTTAAAAAAATCCGCGTCAGGGCTGCACCTTCAGGAAGCCGGATGGAACTCGAGTGGGCCAGGCCTGGCATCTGCAGTTTTTGAGAGGCCTCCGGCTGGTTTCCCAACCAGCCCGAGCACCGAGGGCTGTCCCTCCCACAGGCCCTCCTCCTCCTCCTCCTCCTCAAATGTGGCAACTTGAGCTGAGTTCAAGGGACCTCCGGCCCTCGCGGGGGCCCTTGAGCAGCTCCAAAGTCCACAGGAACGTCCCGGTTCCTCAAGGACGCTCATCTTACCAGCAATCTGCCCTGCCACACAGAGCTCTAGCGCACCGGGTTTCCCTCTTTCTTCTTCTTTTTGTAATTCAAAGTTCCTGGCAGCCATGACCAGGCCTTGGAGGCAGAAACTAGCTTTGATCGACTGTCAGCAGAGTAGACAACTGCAATTTTACTTTATTCCAATTTCCCCCAGTCTCCCTTTTCTAACGTCCTTCTTTGGCGCCCACCGGCAGGCCTTGCGCCGCTGATGCGCACATTTCCTGCTTCCCTGGCCTCGCCCCGCCAGCCCTGCCCTCCTCTGCCCTGCACGTCAGTGGGGCGCTGCTGATGACAGGGCTCTGCCGGTGCCGCTCTTCCTCTCCGCCATCACGCGTGGCCACTTCGGAGCTCCAGCCACCCGCTCCCGTGGGCCTGCGCCTGCGTGCGGCCTCTGCTCCGCTCAGAAGTGCAGCTCTGTGACAGCAGCCGCCGGGGTGGCCAGAGGACGCGCTCCCACTCGAGTCCTCCCTCTGCCGCCTCTCTCTCCTCCTCCACTGCCTGCTGCCCAAACCGTTCCTTCCTCTGGGAAGATAAGGCTTTCTTCTCCGTCCCACATCCCCTTCCCTTTTCTTCCCGACGACGAAGGCGGCCCTTTGTGAAGGGGGTTTGGGTTTTTGCGCAAATATTTAATCTTTTCCAATCTGCCCTTTTGCACTGCCTGTCAGTTCCTGGGGTTGAAACCGCTCTGTTTGCTTTAGCTGGTAACAGGATACAGCTTGGAAAAGTGGAGCAGCAGTCAGATTGCTTATGAATCTGGGCTTTATTTTGCATGAATGTTTTTCAAGGCAAGTATAGTTTTTTTTTTCTTCCTCACCATGAATTATGTTGCCAGTAGGGGTGTGGTGGCAGCAGACAGTGGGAAACCTTGCGGGGACTTTGACTTTTTACCCTGTGGCTGGGACATCCCAGCTGCAGGGACCCAGGAGAACCGACTCGGCCACAGTTTTGGGTGGGATCTCTTTCGGTTTACGATCTGCCCCTTTCTCTTTAGAACATGTCATTCTTCCACACAAAATGTATTCGTATTTCTTCCTGTCGAAGTGTCTGCCGCACTTGTGAGAAATCACCTGTTACAACGTACTAGAGAAGGAAAAATGCAGAGATAGAGTCACGGTCTCCAAGTTTCATTGAAGGTTGGCTTGTGCCTTGTGCTTCTGATGCGGCGGCTGGGCCTCACCCCTGCTCTGCGCGGCAGGTGCTCTCATTCCCATCTTACAGAAACAGAGAGGTTGGGTGTCCCGTCTGTGCTGCACAGCTGGTCGTGGCTGAGGCCGGGCTCTGGCAGGCTCCTGCGGGCACCCGCCTCCTGCTCCCTCTTCTGTCTGCAAGCCGTTGGCTTCGTCTCTCCGCAACAGCGGCCAGCGCCATGGGAGCCTTGTGTTTTGGGATCTTCAGTGCAATACTGACTGTAAGTATTTTCTCTCAGGGCCAATCGAAGGGCAGATAATGAATCCTAATTGTTCGGAAAATGTGACCCCATCTCGTCCTCCCAGACCCGATTCAAATCGTCTCCAAAGAAGTCAAGGCGGCCACAGAAAGATGGCCCCATTACAAGCGTGTTCTGAGGACTTCTGGTGACGGTCAGAGGAGGATAAACAGTGAGAGGGCAGGCCCTTTGCGACGGTGACCCAGCGCCCCAGGCCTGAGGCTGGCGCTGCCTGACCCGGGTCCTGTTTTGGAAAATCTTAGTGTGGCAAAATCCTGTGGCGTATGAAGTGACAAGAGCAGGTTCCACAATTAAGTACTCTAGAATTCCAACTTCACAGAACATATACAAAAACTGGAAAAAAACCCATCAAAATATGAATAGCAATTACTGAGTGGCGAGAATATTTTATAGTCATAGTTCTGAAAAGTATTGTCTACATGGTCTTCACTGCACGTGGACCGTTGTTACAGCCAGAGACTCGCCATGAGGGGGTGTAAGGCAGGGAAGACGCCGTGGCATCTCATGTGGATTGCGTGTCAGCAAGGACGCCGGTGGTATAGACCGTCCACACCGCGGGGCCGGTGAGGGAGTGCGCTGCGCCTTCTTAGCTGCTCTCCTCTGCCTCCTCTTCCCCTGCTGCTGCTGGAGCATCGGCTCAGACAGAGTCGCACAGTCTGCACGTTAGGACAGTTTCCCGGGTCCCCTTCCCCTGCGCCGGCGGTTCAGGACAAGGGGAGGAGGAGGAGAGACGGCGGGCGCACGTGCTCCTGTGACACCCAGGCCTCCTCCCTGCGGGGTCCTACCCCCCACCAGCTCCTTCGCACCGTGGCGACCCCCCCCCCAGCGGCGCGAGTCGTGACCCCCCCCCCATGGCCAAGCGGGCCGTGACGCCCGTGCCCCCACCTGGGCCTGCGGCGGGCCTGCGGCGGGTGGCGGGCCTGCGTTGGAAGAAGCGATTTTCATGTTTTAAACTTTTTAAACCAAAAAATGTAATTTGTGTCTAGTTGGAAAAAGCGATACCTGTTTGTTGTGAGTTTCGAGGTTTAGACATCTAGACCAGCGCCCGCCTTTGTGGCACCAGGGACCGGTTGGACAGAAGACAATTTTTCCACGGAAGGTTGAGGGCGGGAAGGTGAGCTCAGGCGAGAGCCTGGGACGGAGCGGCACAGACTCGGGAGCGGCATGGGGACGGAGCGGCATAGACACGGACGGAGCGGTGGGGACGCGGGGAGCCTTGCTCCGCTCGCTCGGCCCACTGTGTGGCCAGCTCCTAACAGGTGCTGACTGGTGCGGGGCGCAGCCCACGGCGTGGGGACCACAGATCTAGAACATTTACCCTCTGTTTTGGGGACAGAGAGGAAATCTTTCTAGGCCTCCTAGTCTTTACTCTTTTAATTCACCCTAAAGAGAGAACTTGTCTTTGAGGGGCTGGCGAGGGCTGTGCCGTGCGGGAGGCACTGAGGGAGCCGTGTGCTGGACACAGGTGAGGCTCAGGCCCTCCCTGTCCCCGGAGGAACACGTTCTCCCGCCGAGCTCTGGAGACTCCCGGAGGGCAGCGGGCCTCCGCGACCGCCCACTGTGCCGAGGAGCCCTGGGCAGACGCCTGCGCTTTCTGTAGCTCCGCGGCCTGTAGGAGACAAAGGTTAGCCACTCGTGCTGCGACGCCGTCGCGAAAGGCGCATGAAATAAGGAAAGTGAACCTGGTTTGAAGACAGAAGTGCCCTAAATGCAAGGACCTTGTTTGCATTCCTTGTAGGGGTCCCTGTGTGTCCCATGGAAACCAATCAGCATCACACATTTTTGAATGTCAACTGTAGGTGTTAGCGCTGCAAAAGGGGTTGTGGAAAATACAGAAGTATGTAAGACGGGGCTAGGTCCTCAAGGAGCTTACAGACTGGGCGGGAACACCAATCCCTGCTGGCCGGGTCCTGTGGCTCCCACCAGCCTCGAGTTCAGAGGAAAGATCTTTTGGCGTTAGAGGGGAAGAGAGCTTCGGGATGAATGGCCTGCAGGGAAGTGGCGTAGTCTTTCAAGCTGGGGAGAACCAAGGTCAAGGATGCCCAAGCGGACATGGTATACTGACATCAAGGAAAAACGGCAGGCAAGACCAGAGTGTTGAGGAATGACAGGGAACAAGTTGGGATACAAAGGGACAGAAGCTTTGAAGGTGGGGTCCCAAGAGTCAGACCTCTGTCCCCAAAGAAAGCCTACACCCACGTATGATGATTTTTATGCCCTAATATCCAACTGTCTACTCAATACATATGGTAGCCTGCAGATGAAAAAGTATGAAAATCTATTTCCAGAGTATCTTGGAAACTGTAAAAGGGAATGTAAACAGGGGTTGTTATTTTAATTTACTTTTGTTAAGTAAAGATAATCCAAGAATAGAAGTAGTCGTTTCCTCTTGAATTTCTGAAGGCATTAATCATGGAAAATTATCCAGGAAAATGCATTTTTGCATCCTAAATTATTATTTTTAGAAATACTAAATAAATAAAACAACTGGGGAGGCAAATAGTAGAATTGCAGGCTTAGAAATTTTCTGAGTTTTGCAAAAAGATAGATCAATGAGATTGTCGGGCCAGCCAACTTCCCTTCACTTTGAATTTCAAAGCACTCATTTTTGAAGTTGGGTTTTTTTTTTCCTCTCTCTTTTCTGTTCTTTTAAAATCTTTCCCCTAGGTTTTGAATGGCTGGCACGAGGTTCATGCCAACTTAGCTCATTAATTGGTGCCATTGGTTTTAATGAAGCAGGAGTTTGGCTAAGAATGGGGACTGCGAGGCAGATGGAGAACAGGACAGCAATAATGAAAAATGCATATTTATAGACTTCTGTGAGCACAGGTTATTGATTTAGTGCAGCTTAATGGACTCTACATTTTTCACATTTCCTCAGCCATCTTATACAATTATTTTCCAATTCTTTCATGGGTTTCAAAAGCATTTTTCACGTGGTTTATAATGCCTGTTAAATTGTCCTAGGATTATGTGTTTGTTTAGAAATACATAAAATGTTTTCTTTCTTTTGGAAAGTGGCAGCTAAGATTTTTTAAAGCTTATGCATGCAAGTGAAGCCAGTGGGCATGAAATGAGCCAATAGTAAAGCCTGGAAAGTCGACAACAGGAGAATTTAAGGGGTATAAATATGCTGTCATGGTATCCATCAGTTTGATCAGTGGGGACTTTCTTCTAAGTGGGAGACTTATTTATTGGCATAATCATTTCCCCAAGAAACTTCAATTTAGTGCATTTTCTAGGTCAGATTGTATTCAACTTGAGCCTGCTACTTTCACCTAAATTTAGAACAAGGCAGGTTCAACCGACTCTGCCCCCGTAGGACAGAGCCGTGCGGACAGCAAACATCCAAGGGGAAGTCCAGCAAGGACAGCAGAGCTGCCCTGCCTGAGGGCCAGAGAGGAGCACTGCATGGAGTTCTTTGGGCTCTGAGATATGCAGCCCATTGTTACATGTAATTGGACATTCTTTGGATCTGCGGTCCCCAAGCCCCGGGCCAAAGACCAGTACCGGACCATGGCCTGTTAGGAACCGGCTGCACTGCAGGAGGTGAGTGGTGGGCGAGTGAGCGAAGCTTCATCTATATTTACAGCTGCTTACATGGCTCGAATCACTGCCTGAGCTCCACCTCCTGTCAGATCAGTCACTGTCTCCCATCGCCCCTAGATGATGGGAGTGTCTAGTTGCAGGCAAACAAGCTCAGGGCTCCCACTGATTCTGCATTATGGTGAGTTGTATAATTATTTCACTATACATTACAATGTAATAATAATAGAAATGAAGTGCACAGTAAATGTATTGTGCTTTAATCATCCTGAAACCATCCACTCCCACCCTGCCCTGGTCCGAGGAAAAACTGTCTTCCATGAAACCGGTCCCTGGTGCCAAAGAGACTGGGGACCAGATTCCAGGCCAAACTAACAAGATCTGCAGGTCTGAGGCGGCAAAGAGCTTTGTCATAAGGATGTCAGTGTGGTTTTTGAATTGGACAGGTTTAATTTAAATGGGTGTTGGAGTAACATGGGAACTCTATGGGTGGTGGGAGCCTGGGCTGCAATTTCGTCTGTTTGGTCCCCTCACACTTTCTGGCAGGAGTGCCCGAGGCAGCAGGAGGTTCTCTCTGGCCCTGTTGGCTGAGCAGGAGAAGAATGGCCCTAATGCTCTGGGAGGGGCAGGCAGTCACACTCCCAAGTCAAGGACAGCCCGGGGAGCCGTATTTCTGAATGAGCAGCCATTGCAGGGCCGGGCTAGCCAGGACCCCTTACCACGAAGAAAGCGCCTGTTCCTTCCGGGGCCACAACATTTTGGAGGTGGTTTTTCAAGTCTTGACAGTGTGCTATTGTGACAGCACTGAAACCAAGTCAGGGTGAAGACATTTAAATTGAAATATTTATTGCCTTACAATATAACTTAACTTTCCCTCTCTAGCTTTGAGAAGGAATACTGGGGGGAAAGGGGATACGATGACAGGAGCGTGCTGACATTCATGAGGACCCTACGGGCCGTCGCGGAGCACGGCGGGTCCAGTTCCACGCTAGGAGACCTCACACCCTTTCTTCCACTCGGACAGGTCTCTGCCCTCACAGTGCTTCTTCCAGCGTTGCCTGAGGAGAGGGAAGCAGGAACAACAGGAGGAAGCATGACAATCCCCGTATTCTTAGGTCAAAACCACAGATAAGTAACCAAAATAACCAGCTGTGCCCATGGTCAAGTTTCATCTGCGTCTGAGACCCACGGAGTCGGTCCTTTCGCCTTGCTAAGACTTTCCTCTTCCCAGTTTCCTGCTAATCATGATCAGCTTCAGCGACAAGTAAACGACTTTTGTAAAGACGGGTCATTTAATTAAATGCCCAAGTCTCTGAAAATGTGGGTTCCCGCGTGAGTGGCTGCGCAGCGACATTCACCAGAGGCGCAGCAGAGAGACGGCGTGAGCGCCAGCTGCGCAGCGGCCCACGCCCACGCCCGGGCTCACGTTGTCGCGTCGCGGACCTGGCGATTCTTCTCTCACCGCCGGTTGGTCTCACTCTCCACGAGACGTTGCTCGTGCCCTCACGATCTTATCCAATCCAGAGCGAGCGCAAGCTTTCCTCCCGCTGGCGCGTGGGCCCGAGGTTCCCTGTGCCATTCAGGCTGGAAAGTACCCTCTGCCCGCCCTTCCCCGTGTGAACGCCTCACGTGAAAAGCAACTGCAAACCACCCTGACCTGATCCCATCTCTTCTTATCCCTGCTACTGTTAACACGAGTTCACCGCACACCCACACGCTGGTGGAGAGGCGTGCAGACAAAGCCACGCTCACATCGCAGCTCACTCTGTGGAGGTGAGTTTGCCAGCAGCCACTGTAGCCGTGATGAGTGGACACACTAGGTCCCCCAGGGAAAGACTCTTACCAATAGTTCATCCCTTGCGTCTCTTTAATAATTTTCTTGGCACAAATAATCGCATCGGTGAGGTCGTCTGTGATCAAGGCTGTAAGAGAGAGGAAGTTTAAGGGTTAGCTGAGTCTTCGTTGTTGGAGAGGACCCCAAATTAGGTTTTCTCCAGTTTTCTCACTGTTTTCAGAAGAGGAAAGTTGGAAGGACTGTGACATGCTCTACAGAGCCATATTCTCATTTTGAGCTTCTTTGCAAATAAAATAACTTTGTTTCAAGACCATCTCATTTTGAACTAGCTGATACTGCAGAGGAATAGCCCAAGCAATCCTGAAGGGTTTTTGGAAATGTGTGTAGAGAAGGCACAGTGTGAGAATGTTTTCTATGTCCCAAAGGAATATGAACCTAAGACAGGAGAGTACAGCTTTTTCTCTATTTTGGTTAGTTTGTCATATACCATGTCTTTATAGGTAAATATTAAACCTTTGTTTATTGTCATTTTCCAGTGCATGCCTTTTAAAGCATTTTTATTTGAGCTGTTTTCATATGCACAAATTTTTAAGTTTTAAGACAAATATGTCAGTTTTTGTCCTTATTATTTTTTCTATTGCTTCAAACATGACACATCTTTTGATTGCAATGTATTAAGTCAGTGGTCCCCAACATTTCTGGCACGAGGGACTGGTTTCACAGAAGACAACTTTTCCATGGAAGGTCAGGGGAGGCAGAGCTCAGGCGGTGATGCGAGTGATGGGGAGTGGCTGTAGATACAGGGGAAGCTTCACTCTCCGGCTGGCCAGCCACTCACCTCCTGTTATGCGCTTCCCCCTCTCCCCCCTCCCCCCTCTGTTTCCTAAGTTTCATAGAAGACAACTTTCCCACGGACAGGTGGGGACAGGAGGGGCGGGGCAGTGCTGCAGAGCACTGCTGCCCGGTCCCTAACAGGATTAAGTGACATCAGCATTCTTTCCTGCTTGCCTGGAATTGACCTCCTCAACACAAACGTGACAGAAAAAGGCAAATAAATATTAAAAAATCCAACATCACGGCTGTTGCAAGTTAGGTCCTCCAGGGGCAGATGCTGAGGTGGGTGGGGTGTGAGACATCTATCAGAGATTCACACCTGTGGAAGACATGGGGAAGAGGCAGGGCTGGGTAGATGGAGATGTCTATTGCGATGCCGGCCCAACCCTTCCTCGGCCAACCCACCCCTGGGGAGTGGCTGCTGCCCATCAGGGTTGCCCAGGTTGGGCCCAAATGGCCAGGTCTAAACACCCTTGCCTTGCTCGGTCACTGGGTGTGGCCCACCCCAGACGGGCACAGCCCTAAGTGAGGCAGGTCTCTGCAGCTAAGGCAGAGGTGAAGGGGTGGCAGGGAGACTGTCTGCTCATCAGACAAATGCAGCCGGGCAACACGCCTTCCCTTAGAGGGGGACCGAGGAGGTCTGTCTCCATGACCGCCACGACCACCAAGCAAGGACAGGAAAATCCAAACCACTTGGTATCATTTCTATTTATCAATGAGGCCAAGTTTTTCAGAGGACTGGGTAATGCTCCATGCTGGCCAGGGTGCAGTGAGATAGGTGCCCTGAAGTACTTGCTGCGCGAGTGTAATGGGTCCAGCTTTTCAGGAGAGCAATGTCGCAGTGTGTGTCTAGAGCCTGTGTGTCAAATGTCCTTTGACCTGGTCATTTCTCTTCGTGGATCCATCCTAAAGAAATAGTCATGACTCTAGGCAAAGATGTATGTGCAGAGTGGTTTATCATAGCTTTATCATAATTAAGGATGTTCAAATTAATAATAATACCTTCATATGATGAAATAAGGAAACATTTAACTCATGTTTTCACAGGATGTTTAGTAATATAAGGACATGCTCCCAATGCAATTAGCTTCCCAGCATTGCAAAAATATCCATTGAGCGCTACGCTGTCCAATATTGTGACCATTAGCCACATGTGGCTATTTAAATTTAAATCATATTTGTTGATGGTTGAATGGACTAAAGATGGTGTTTATTATAGAATGGAATATTATTCAGCCATAAAAAGAAGGAGATCCTGACATTTGCGATGACGTAGATGAGGACATCACGCTAAGTGAAGGGCGTGAGACACAGAAAGTCAAACACTGCCTGAGCTCACTTGCTACGCGGGATCTAAAAACATTGAAGTACCAAAGCAGAGAGCAGAACGGTGGTTGCAGGGGCTGGATGGTGGGAAAATGGGGAGATGTAGATCAAAAGGCACAAACTTTCAGATATATAAGGTAAAGAACATTGTACACAGACACAAGTAGCTCTGTGAGGTGATGGGTATATTGATAAACTTGATGTAGTTATCACTTCACAATACGTACGTATATCAAATTATCATGTTAAATGCCTTAAATATGTGCAACTTTTATCTGTCAATTATATCTCAATAAATCTGGGAAAAATTTAAATTAATTGTCATTAAATGCAATGGAAACTTCAGTTCCTGAGTTGCTCTAGCTACATTTCAGATGCTTTATAGCCACTTGTGGCTAGTGGTTCTCCTATTGGACAGCACAGGTAAAAAACACGTTCATCATTACAGAAAGTTCTATTGAACAGTACTGGTTTAGAAAAAAAAATCATAAATTCACTAGTATTTTTAAAGGATTGGCTCTTAATTGTGGGATTACTGATGTTCTTAAATCTTTGCTGTTTATTTTCTAAGTTTTTTTATCATAGAAATGTATTATTAATATTCTTATTACCAGAAAAAATAACCAAAAATAATGTTAGCCTAAAATTTTGCATTTCAATAGAGCATTGTAATACCAAATTACTTTGTTAATTCATTTGAAAGGGGAATTTCTCCTTGAAGATGTTGTTCCCTTGAGTTGCTAATTTTGTTGCATTCTCAGTTTGGCTTAATTGGAAGATAAAGGTAGTGTTATATTTCTTTAAGCAAATTTATTCTAAATGTGGCTTGATTTTTTTTTGTGGCTTAGTTTTTATTGAAACAAAATTCTATTAACCAGAAGAAAAATTAACAAAAGATATCATCTATCACTGATAGCAATGGAAGCAATAAATGCAAATTGACTAGCATTTGCAGTGAAAAATAAAGCTATTAATATATCAGCTTATGAGAGGCTTTTGCCTTGTTTCTAGAGATATGAATATGTGGAATATAATAGCTATTACTATTAGCTAGCACATCTTACTCAGGTCAGGCACATGCTAAGTGTCTTTCTGCAAAATCTCTGTTAGTCCTCAGAACAATCATTTCAATAGGTACCGTTGTTACTCCTTTATGCTGAGGTTACACACCCAGTAGGTGAGCCTGTATTCCAACCTAGGGCTTAAATTCTGCTATCTCTGCCTCCTCCTTCCAACAGAAGCCACTTAAGCAAAGATTCCTGCTTATGGAACACTATATGCTAATAAAGTTGATAATAAAGATATAAATATTAATTTTCAAGTAATTATTTATCTATGAGATTATCCAAACTTAAGTGTTTGGTAACTGATATATGTTCCAATTAGGAACACTTTATTTTGGGTGCATAAGTGCTTGATACGTGCTAAGACACTGTGGCTTGTGTTTGGAAGTGGCTGGGGACATTTCCTGGGGGAAGCAAGGTCAGTGGTGTCTTAAGGGGTGAGGAGGACACGTATTATACACAGCAGGGAAGGAGCAGATCATATTCTATTATTCCAGGATTGGAGCGCATCTCAGGCACGTACACAAAGAGCAAGTTTTGTATTTGGGGCAAGGCAGTTTGCATGCCTGGAGATGCCATTTAAGGGTTCCTGGGACTATTAGCAGATGCAGGCCCAGAGTGGACACCGTGTGAAGTTGTTCCTCTGCCTCCGGCTCTCTTAGAGCATTTTGTTGCACAGTTAAGATGTTTTGAAAGTGCTCATTGGCCATGGCTGAATTTGCTGGGGAAAATACGTTAAGGAAGGTGGGGGCTGGGAAATAACCAACCTAACGCAGCGCTGTTACAGGAAACAGCCACCAAGGGGCAGCAGAGAGGCAGAAATAAGTTAAAACAGAGTGCACGTTTGTAATGAGGATTCGTGCCAATAATTGTTTCTGCCCAATTTACTTTAAATAGACAAGTCTGTCCAGTCAAACATGAATAAGGAGAGGGTTGTGTTGAACAGCAAAGCATTATTCAACACAATAGTGTATTCTTGCACATCTAACAAAACAGCAACGATCTACACAGAAGAGCTACAGTCCCTACTTTAGCTACGCTGGTTCTACACCAGTGTCTCTCCAGCATCCTCCTGCCTCTCGACTAAAATATAGCTGTCAGGCCACGAATTGCATCTCTTTCCCCTCTCTCTGAAGTGACAATGGTCATTGCAGACACCAGGCTGATGAGAAACAAGATTAATATGAGTGAACTAGGCTAGACGGAAGAGTCAGTAATACCTTTTCTTTAACTGTGTCTCATTTTTATGAAGCCTGTGATGTTGGAGGAAAACAAAGATTGCCTTAGATCGGGAATTTTGTATACTGCATGCATGTGTTTTTATATGTGTGTATGTATACATGTATGTGTATATGTGTGTATATATGCTTTATGTATGTGAATATTAAAAACATGTCTGTCCAAATAGTTTGGGGAAGGTAGGCAGGAATTTTAGGAATGCAATTTGGAACGGAGAGTAGGAGCTTGTCTAGTCTCATAAGATGGGCTTGTAATGTGTGTATATTATACATGTTTGTAACGTCACGTGGCTTGTAAACATCCCCTAATGTTAACTTGCTTCCAGGTTCCTAAGACAGATGTCCCTACTTCTGTGATACGAATGACATTGTTCATGATGAAAGCTGCTGTGGCCTGAGGCTGAAGGAGGGGTGATCAGGTTACAAAACCAACGTTCTGTTCTTCTATGTTAAAGCTGTCCATGAAAATCCATGCTCTTTATGATGAGAAAACAGAGATGAGCGTCCCTTCACCACTAACCATGAACTATCCAACATTTTAATTTCCTAGAATCAAAGATTGTCTTGCAGATAGTCATTTGCTCCAGACTTCCTTAATTGGAACAAAATTGAACAATATTAAATTAGAAAACTGGATGTAAAGTCAAGCACAGCCATGATGAGGTAACAGATTTTGCTATCAACGACTAGAAAACTGGACAACATACTTAAAAACGTTATTTTCAGACACTGGACAACTGGCAGTGCAGGATCACAGATAGCCAACAAATGTGGTGAGCCGTAGGACTGCCATGACTTCCTGCGCAGAGGAGCCTTCCAGACTAGGGAGGTGGAACCCTGGCAGGGCAGGAGCAGACTTCAGAGACCGAGGCAGCTGGAATTCATGGAGAAGAATACCTGAGAAGTAGGAGCTGCCCAGAGGAAGAGCACCAGAAATCTGCATAGAGGGTCCCCGAGTCTTTGGGTCAAGGCTAACCTGGGAACACAGAGGGTAAAACTGCAGGAGGCTAACAACCGCCCGAGAGGTGGGCAGTTACTTAGCTCACGCGGGACTGGGGACATTTGATTTCTGAAGAAAAGAAGATCTGCTGAAGCCCTAGGACATTCGGAAGAGACACTAGATGAGTGGTGCCTTAGTAGTAGGACTAAAGCAGCCTGACTATGAAGATGCTCTAGAACTTCCCCAACGCAGTTCAAGAACAAGCCTTAAAAGAGTGAAGCTGATCAGCACGAACTTAACTGCTCGGCAAAATGAAATTCAGCATTCCTTAGAGGAGCACAGCGCGATCCAGGCACTCACAAGGTTGCATACACCACGTCCAGTATCCAGTAAAAATGATTCCATGTACAAAGAGGCATAAAATGTGACACATAACCAACCAGAAAAAAGATCACTCAGTGGAAGGACCCAGAGATGACAGAGCTGATTGAATTAGCACATAAGAAATTTAAAACAGTGTTTACCAATACACTTATTTATATCAAGGACTTAAAGAAAAACACAAACAAAATGGAATAAAAGATTTAAAATTACCTAACACTGAATAAAACATATGGCATCTGAAATGAAACATCCAATTAATGAGTGTAATAGATTAGGCACTTCAGAAAAAAAAGATAATAAAAAAAGAAAAAAGATCAGAGGATTTGAACATATAGCAATGGAAACTATTGAGAACAAAAAAACAGGGAAGAAGGCTAAATATCTGAAGAACCTCAGTGACCTCTGAGATAATATCAGTGATCTAACAGATGTCATTAGAATCATTGGAGGAGAAAAGAAAAAGTATTTGAAGGAGGAATGGCTAAAATTTTTCCAAATTTAATGAAAATTATAAACTCAGGGATCCAAAATGTTAATGAATACCAAGTAAGATAAACACAAATACCACACATGATCAAATTGCTGAAAATGAGTGATAAAGATAAAATCTTAAAAGCAGCTAGAGGAAAAAAGACACATTACCTGCAGGGAACAAAGATAAGAAAATTCCTGGTTCCCACGATAAACAAAGCAAGCTAGAAGACAACAGAGCATCTTAGCAACTTGAGAGCAAAAACTGTTAGCCTAGAATTTTACCTGTAGAGAAAAATATCCTTCCAGTCAAAATGAATGCTCCCTAGTAGATCACTACTCCAAAAAAAAAAAAAAAAAGTTAAAGGAAGTTCTAAATGCTATCACTTCACTTAACCCTTAACCGCCTGCTCAAATGAAACCACCAAAAAGAATGAACAGTATTAGAAGTAGTAAATTTTTTCTTCATTTAAAAATGTATTTAAAAGGTAATTGTTTAAAGCAAAAATAATAAAAATGCATCTTGAAGTATTACATGACATGTAGAAATAAAGTGCATGACAACATGTCACAATGGATGGGAGGGGGAAAATTGAAGTATACTCTTATAAAACATGTATATTATATATGAAGTGGTGTGTTATTAATATTTGAAGGTAGAATGTGATAAGATAATCATGCCAGCAGGAAACCCTAGAGTAACTACTAAAAACAAAGTGGAGGTGTAGATATCAAGCCAGTAAAAGAGAATGCTGAAAACTATTCAATTAATTTAAGGAATGCAGAAAAAAATGGAACAAAGAAGAGATGGCACAAATAGAGAACAAAAGAGCAAGATGGGATTTAAAGCTTGCTACATCAGTATCACATTAAATGTAAACGGTCTAACCAAGGTTCGGCAAACGATAGCCCACAGGCCAACCTCCTGTTTTTGTAAATAAAGCTTTATTGGAACACAGCCAGGCCCATTCATTTATACATTTTCTATGGCTTCTTTCACATTGTGTCATGGTGGAGCAGTTGCAATAAAAACCATGTGGCCTGCAAAGCCTAAAATATATACTATATGGCCCTTTAGGAAAACATTTGCTGGTCTATGGTCTAATCACTCAAATTGAAAAGCAGTGATTATCAGAATGGATCAAATGTAACACATAACTATTTGTTACCTATAAGAAATTCACTTTAAATATAAAGACACGGATGGGTTAAAAATAAAAGAATGGAAAGAAATACCATTGCAAATACTTCCCAGAAGAAAGCTGGAGTGGCTTTATTGCTATCAGACAAGTAGATTTCTGGATAAGACATAGTATAAAGTTAAGGAGAAACACCAACTCCAGAAATAAAAGGGTCAATTGATCACGAAGACATAACAATCCTCAGTGAATATGCTCCTACTAACAGGGCATCTAAAACTGACAAGACTGAAAAGAGAAATAGACAAAACCATAGTGATAGTTACAAGTTTTAGTCTGTCTTTCTCACTGTGTGATAGAACAAGTAAGAAAATCAGTAAGGATGTAACAGTCATTTATAGAACATCTGTCCACCAACTATAACATACACATTTTCTTTCAAATGCACATTTGCCATAAGACACATATGCTCTGCTATAAAACAAGGCTAAAGAAATTTTAAAGGTTTGGAACCATATAGACCATATTCTCCTCCCACAGTGAGATGTAATTAGAAATCTATAATAAAAGTTCACCCTGGGATTATCCCTCACGGTCATGCTGGGTGTCCCCTTGCCTGTCTCCCTTATCGAACCCCTTGTTTCCTGGGAACTACGTTTCCCTGTTTCTTGGTTTCCTTTATCGTTTTGGCGGAGCGCCTTCCCACAGTGCTGTGATAAAGGACGCGGGGGCTGCACCGTGCATCTTCTCTTTGCCCTGGGTGTCCACTCTCCGTCCTCCTTGGCCGCGGTCGGTGCACTGGGGGATGGACCCACACTGATGCTGTCAGCGGGCCCTGTTGTCCTCTGACTTGTGGCAGCGTTTATAGGAGTGCGCGCCAGCAGGAGGGGAGGGGAGGAAGGACAGTGAAGTTATTTTTCTGGCAGGTCACTCAGCACAAGGTATATATTTTTGAAGGGAGGTCACAGGTCCTACAAGGCAGTCCTCTCCCTGTGTATTTGAGTGCTGGTTACAGCTCTTCCCGGTCCCCTCTGGGCCAGGGGCTGGTGATGACCTGCTGGTCCTAACTGCTCACTTCATTATCCCTTCATGGTTTTCCTATGATCTGATCACACCTTTGTTAGATGGCCTCTGTATTAAAAATTTCCTCAAATCACCCAGTTTTGCACTGGCTGTTTTCCAGCCAGGATTCTTTATGACATAGGGGGCAATAATTTTAACCACTTGTTCATCTAAAAATGTATTCATTCTGCCCTTAAAACATACTGCTTATTGGGCTAGTACGGAATTGCAGATGGAAATAACCACTCTATTGGTTTAGGATTCAGATTTCTCTAATTCCCATGTTAGTCACCACCTGCTTCCTGCTTTCCAGCTTCTAACTTATTTTGGTACTATTTCTTCTTCCATTTACCTTGTCTTTTTGGATTTATGCCTTTTTGTCTTATTGATTCTTAAATCTATGCACTATTAATTTAATAGGCTATCAAGACAGAGGCAAGAAGTGTTAGTTTCCTATTGCTGCCACAACAAATCACTGCAAAGTAGTGGCTTAAAAAACACAAGATTTTCTTATAATTCTGTAGGTCAGAGAGTGACATGGAATTCACCCAGGTAAAGCCAAGGTGTTGGCAAGTCTGTTTTTCTGGAGGATGACCCATTTCCTTGCTTATTTGGGGTCTGGCAGAATTCAGTTCCTTGTGGATGTAGGGCTGAGGTCTCTGCTGCTTGCCGGCTGTGAGTAGGGGCCGTCCCCAGCTTCTGTGGGCCACTCACACTTGACTCCTGGCCCCTTAGACCACCTTCAGGGCCATCAGTGGTAGGCCGAGTCCCTCCTACGCTTTGAATCTCATCTCTCCTCTGTCTTCTGTCATCGGTTCACTCTCCAATCATAGCTGAGCAAGATTCTCTGCGTTTAAGGGTCCACCCATATCACCCAGGATAATCCCCCCTTCTCAAGCTCGGACTCTTCATCACATCTGCAAAGTCCCTTTCCACATAAGGTAACAGACTCAGGTTTCAGGGACCAGGGAGTGGACGTTCTGGGGGACCATTACTGAGCCCCGTGGGAGGTGAATGCACGCATCTAATCGCCGTAGGCAACTGAAGCCTCCGCCCGCAGGCTCCTAGGGGATCGGCGGTTCAGGGAGGGGTTCAAGTCATACCTGCAGAAGGCGAAGGTACTGAATGTTTTAGCCCAGGAGATAAGAAACTAGAGGTGAGAAATACTCATGAATTATTTGCAAAGAGTTCATAAGTTTCTATGTATAAAATAAAGCAAATTTGTTTTGAATAAATCCAGAAGGAAAAACTAGGATTAATGGAAGATGGCTGTAAGGAGGTAGGTGGGTCCAACAAAAGAATGTTCTAAATTAAGGGCTGATTAACAATTGGGAGGTCCACCTTAGGAGGCAGTGACCATTCTGTGTTAAAGCAACGGTAGGAAAAATTTACTAGGTTAATTAACGTATTATTCAGTCACTCATACAGTCAACATTTACACTGATTGTCTTGTACCAGGCCCCCCTTCCCCTGTCTGCGGTTTTCACTTTCCATAGTTTCAGTTACCCATGGTCAGCTGCATTAATATTAATATAATTAATATATCATATTAACAATTAATTAATAACAATCAAATATTAATAATAATAACGATCAATTAATTATTAATATAATTAATATAACTTATTGAGAGAGACCATATTCACATAATTTTTATTACAGTACATTGTTGTAATGTTCCATTTTATCATTAGTTATTATTGTTAATTTCCCACTGTGCCTAGTTTATAAATCAGACTTTATCATAGACATGCCGCACAGGAAAACCCAGTGTATGCAGCGTTCGGTGCCACTGCGGTGTCAGGCACCCACGGGGGTCTGGAGACGTACCCCTCAGACTAGAGAGGAATCCTGTGTGTGGCAAAGAGAAATTAAAGCACACTTTGCTTCCTGCTCCCAAAGAACTTTCCAGAGGACATTTCATGACTCTGACCACAGCCTGCTCCCTCGCGCCCCGTCTGTTATGCACTAACCGCTTGCTGAGCTGCCGCGGCGCCCGGCACCGTCCACCCGAGGCCGTCAGTGAGTGAAACGGCCACCTCCCGCCCTCCAGCGCCGCCTGCAGCTCTGTCCTGGCGCCTGCTCAGCGTCCGTGC
Organism: Mirza zaza; assembly: GCA_008750895.1. NCBI lineage: Eukaryota > Metazoa > Chordata > Mammalia > Primates > Cheirogaleidae > Mirza > Mirza zaza. Next base: position 29,218 of record VSMD01053591.1, read on the forward strand.
ATGCGTCCCTCTCCTCCGTGTCCCCAGCCATGGCCACCACTCGGGTCTTCCGTGTCTTCCCTCAACGATCGCAGTGGCACTGAACTGTTCTTTTCTTTAACCTGCTCTAGAGCCCGCTTGTGGATTCATCTTGTGGAATCAAGGCACAGTTATCTGATCCTACCGGCTCCATCCTGAAGGCGGAAATCAGGGCAAGCCCCTCGCGGCCCGCCGGCAGGTGGCCGCTCCACCTGCGCCTCCGTGACGCCTCCGCACATGCTCAGCTCCAGACCCAACAGCATGTCATGGTCCCTGCCGCGCCGCGCCTTCCGCAACGGCCCTGTGCGTCTGCTGCTCCCCTTGCCCGCAATGACTCCTCTCTCTCTACCCAAATCTCACTTGTCTTCCAAGTCTCCGGTCATTGTCACTATGTCTACCGAACTTTCATAGTTTTGCTAATGCTGTCACTCTCCTCTGAAGCCCACAGCGCTCAGGCCACACCTGTGTGCGGTCATTTACTGGACTTCACATAAGCACATATTCTCTTCCCTTGTTGCTTACAGGCTGTGCAAAGCCGAGTTCATATCTGGTCTATTTTGTTACCCTCACTGCTGTGCACGCATTTTCTTCTTGAATGACCAAAGTACAAGAGGACTTGGGAGTGAATTCCAGCCTCATTTCTACTGTTCGAGTGACGAAAGTGCATTCCCTTGGCTCATCTGCACAAAGCAGCGCGCCGCACGCTCTGAGCGCGTGGCTCCCGGGAAGCAGCGAGCAAGCGCTGCGTCTCACTGAAGATACCAGGGTCTCCCTACGCGGAAAGGCGGGGAGACCATTTGTCCAGCCCCGTTTTTGTGGAGGGTTTAATAAAAATTATCCTAGAAGGAATAAATCACCTTTTGACAAGCAAGTCACAGGAACTCAAGTGTCACCTTGGGGAACTAGTGAATAGTTCGTTGGCCTGGAGGGAACCTATGCAAATCTGAGCTCCAAACTCTAGTGGAAGTGGAAAATGGGTGGATATCCCACTGTCAGCTTTCTTGCCTTTGCTCCTGAGGATAATATTTTTGGCAAATCAAAACCGTACCTGAGCAGGCGACGTGACAGTGGTTCTTCTCTTGCATCTTTTCATATCTGCACCACGTGAAACTGTTTATCTGAAAAATGCCGTAGTCGACACTGCCGTCATCCAGGGTGGTCTGCGCCGTGGTGTTGTAGCCGCTCTCGTAGTACGCCATGCAGATCCCTAGGGAGGGGCCGGGCCACCAGTGCCGGGGGAAGCAATGCCTGTTCCCCCTCAGCCAGCTCTTGGGGGCTTCCTTATCCCCTGTCACCTAATCGCCTCCTCCCAACAAGCCTGGGGGCCGGGCAGGGGGTGGGCCCAGGAGCACACAGGGACAGCACTTTGGGGCTGCGGTGGCACACCTAAAGCTGCACACCTGGTCAGTGGCCGTGCCTAGTCCAGGACCAAAAGTGAGGTCCTTCCCCGACGAAGCCAGCAGGGCGGCATCGTTCCCCGTCCCTCACTAGGGCTGGTATTGTCAGCAGGGGTCCAGGACTGAGGGACGAGGGCAGGGGAGGAATGGGAGGAGGACGGTGTGAGACTGCCCAGCAGCCATCCCTAGGGGCGGGGCACGTTCAGACCGTGCACAGGCTGGGAGCAAACAGAAGAGAGTGTAGCTGGGGCCCTCAGCGTGGGTCTCAGAGGACAGGTCAGAGACAGAAGGGGTGCAGGAAGGAAAAAACCTCACAGTTTCCAAGGCTGAAGCCCGCGTAATTGTCCAGGCCGGCCCTTGAAAATATTTTCGCCAGTTTGCAGCGCGTGTAGACCTTGGACTCCGTGCTTGTGACCAGACAGCCGATCAGGGCCAGGATCCCCGCAGCCTTCATCCCTGAAGCCTGTTGGGGACAGACCTGTGGAAGGTCAGGAGGCCAGGTCAAACATGCAGGAGTTAGCCCAAGATTTTGTCCGTGGCCGACGGCGGCTGTTGCCGCGACAGCCCTGCCTAGGTCATTTTGCCTGTCACTTGCAGTCATTCCGAGCCAGCGTCAGGGGCAACGAGGGAGCACAGGCGGTGCAGTACAGGCGAGGAGCGAGACTGCAGGCACCTTCCTCAGTGCTTTTGCACAGCTACTCTGAACTCGGTACTGCGCTCCTGGGGTCAAGCAAGCAAAGAATTGAGCCCTTCTTCACTGACGTCCAGGTGGAGACCACGGGGGTGTCTCCGTGACTGCCGTTTGACTCTGAATTGAGAAAATAGAATACAAAGGCTGAAGCATTTCCTATAGTTGACCCTTGAACAACATGGTTTTGGACTGCACAGGTGCGTACACACAGATTGTTGTCAATGAAAGTAGCCCCGAGCTTGCCGGGGTCCTGTCTGTCCTTCCGTGTCCTCCCTGTCTTCTGCCTCTGCCACCCCGGAGACAGCAAGACCCACCTCTCCCCTTCCTCCTCCTCCTCAGCCCACTCAACGTGAATATGATGATGATGAAGACCTTTATGCTGATCTACTTCCACTTAATCAACAGTAAATGTTTTTTCTTTCTTCTGGTTTTCTTAATAATGTTTTATGTTCTCTAGCTTACGTCACTGTAAGAAGGTAGTATCTGATACATATGACATACAAATACATGCCAATCGTCTGTTTATATTATCAGTAGGGCTTCCCGTCAACAGTAGGCTACTAGTTAAGTTTTGGGGAGGAAAATTTATATGTGGATTTTCAACCACATGGGATAGTTGTACCTACAAATTTGCATTGTTCAAGGGCCAACTACACACGCAAACACAGCCACCCTGTTTCAGGCAGAGATGAAATACTGCGGCCCTGCACGGACATCTTTAATATTTATTGTTGGGGACCATTGAAGGGAGAAGATCAAGCACCCTGTCTTTCTTCTATTCGCTTATCTGGCTTCAAAAATGTCAGTCTTTTATCTTTCACCACAAATGCAATGTTTTCGGGCTTACCGCTGCTGCTCTGGTGGGGCGTCCTAAAAGCCCGCATCTGAGAGCAGAGCCCTGGGGTGGGCGCAGGGGCGAGAAAGAGACCTCCACAGAATTACCGATTAACAAAATGGGGGTAGGGTCAAGGCGCCACCCCTTGTTGGCTACTGGTCTTCCACGATCCCTTCCCCTCTTGAGATAATGCGTCTTCCTCACATATAACCACCTCACTGGGATGGGGCGAGCTGAAATCTCTGATAACTGCTTACGATGCTGAACCCCATGTTCAGACATATTTTCATTTGGTGTCATTTTCTACACTTGCCCAGAAATTTCTCAAGTTATTAGTTTCTCTTCTAGGGACTGGGTTTTGTCCCATGGGGAGGGCAGGATGAAAACAGGGCTGAGCATTGAGCAAGGACAAGGCAGGGAGTCACAACGTGGGCTTTAAGGTAACTAAGCAACAAGGTCACTGACTGCGCCTCCCACGGGGCACGGGGTGGCGCCCTCACGAGTAGCAGGGCCGGCGAGCGAGGCCGGCTTCTGTAGGCGAGGTTTGCTGAGACGCAGCTACGCCCATCTGGTAGTATGTTGTCCTGGCTGCTTTCCCACCCAGTGGCAGGACTGAGCCGTCCTGTTGGAGCCTGGGTAGACCGCAAGCCTACGATATCATCCTCGTTACGGAACATGTGTGTCCCTGGTGTGTAGATTGTGCTAGGCACCGAGAGGCAAACCAATGAAGTCTGAGATGCAGAGCTGGTACGTAAACTTGGTTTCTGTCCCCTGTCTCAGAGTCTTACTGATCTCAAGTCAAAACAAACCCCCACAGCAATGGTGACCCTAAGCATAATGTTCTAATCCTTCAAGCCCAGGGTTACCCTTGCTGGTTCTTCAGGGCAGGTGGCTTCATCAGAGTAACTCAGGTCTTGCTGAAAAGGTAGATTCCTGGTGTCTTCCCCCACAGATTGATTTCTCGGGTGACTACGTGGAAGGCACACCCAGCTACTCACTCAGTCAGTGACCGGCAGCTCACAAGAGCTTCCCGCATCCGGCAAGGCCATGTCTGACTCTTCCAAGGCACGAGTGAGCCCTTTCTTTGCTCAAGAACCTTCCTTTAGAGCCTTAGAGAAAGAAGAATTCTTACCTCCTTTGTTTCCAACTGCCTGGAGATGCCAGAATTCTACTTCTTGGGACATAAGGCCATAACATCCTGCACTCTTGTGTTCTAAGACAGATGATAACTACATTCTGGGCCTTCCTACCCCTCTTTTTTCTTCTTCACCTGTCAATAACCCTCCTTACTCCACAACTTGGGCAGGGCCTCCCATCCAAGCGAGAGCTCTTCTATAAAGCAGCAGTCTCCAAACATTATCACAGATCCGACCATCAGTGAAGTTAAGCATGTACCCTAGTAGTTGTTTACTAAATTATAAATCACACTCCTGTTCTTTTGTACTAGTATGTTATGTAAATTATAAACATACACAAAACCAAAATTTGAAAATGGATGAGGCAGAGGTGAAATTAACATTAAACATTTTATTAACAGTATATTTCTTTGCTATAATTCAGTTGTTATAAATAAAATATTTTTACTGAAATCAATGATTTTATTATTTTTGAAAACTTTGCTTTAATATTTTGTGAATCAATAATGGAAGGGTTAGTTTCAAGATTTATTAATTTCCATGTTTAGATTTAATGACACATTTGAAATTAATTCTTGCTGGGATGTGTAGGTCTAAGTAGAAGTTTATTGTTGGTTGCACATAACTATCATTATATTTTCTTAAATTCCATCTGCCAATATGCAAAGGTTTTGTTGAAATCTATTTTTAAGTTTATTTATGGTTACATTGTGCAGATATAACTGTGTAACTGCACTGTAATGACATAACTTATTTAGCCAATTCCATATTGATTCACATTTATATTATTTCATTCTTCTATAATAAACATATTACAGTTAATAACCTTGTACATATGTCATTTTCACCTTCACAAGAATATCTGTAGGAAAAATTCCTGGAAATGGAATTTTTAGGTCAAAAAGGGTAATTCAGTAAATTTTCTAGATAGGTTCAAATTGCCTTCCACATGGGCTCATATCTGGAAGATGAAGCTCTTTTCCTACTGCCAGGCCAGCACACTTATCAAACTTTTCAATATTTGCCAATGTGAGAGATGAAGCCTGGTATCTCAGCACAGTTTCAATTTCTACTTCTCTTATTTCAAGCTGGTTTAGGAGCCATTTGTGAATCTTTTTCTGTGAACTGTTTATAATAAGAGAAAATTATAGGTTTATTCTTCAAACACCTTTTCAAAATGCTTTTAAATAGGGATTTTACTAATCAGTGAGAAAATAGGGACAGATTGTTTTTTTTGCCCTTTAAAAATGCCTGTTCAGCAAGTTTGTAGGATACAAGGCAAATATACAAAATTCATATTCTTACATACTATACTATTCATATTCTTATATATTAACAATAGAAAATAGAATTTGAAATTTTAAAAATATCATTTATAATAGCACACACAAAAGAATGAAGTACTTGAATTTAAATTTAACAAAATATGTGTAGTATCTACATGCTGACAACTATAAAACAGATGAAAAATTAAAGAAGACCCAAATAAATGGAAATGATATACCATGCCCATGAATTTGAAGGTTCAACATTATGAAGATTTGATCTATCGATTCAATGGAATCCCAGAAAGTTGTTTTGAAAATATCAGTAAGATGATCCTAAAACTTACATGGAAAGGCAAAAACACTAGAATAGCCAAAACTATTCAGAAAAATAACAAAATTGAAGGACTTATACTACCTGATTTCAGGACTTAATATTAATATGAAGCTATAGTAATCTAGACAACGTGATACTGGTGGAAGGATAGATGCATAGACCAGTGGAACAGAATGGAGAACCCAGAGATAGACCCACAAAAATATAGTCACCTGAATTTTTATGAATATGCAAATTCAATTCAATGGAAAAATGATGGTCTTTTCAACAAATGGTACTGGAATAATGGCTATCTATGTGCGAAACAACAAAACAACAACTAAAATTTAAAAAGGCATGTTAGAGGACATATACCTCATACCTTATATAAAAATTAATTTAAAATGGATCAAAGACCTAAATGTAAATATTAATAGTAAAACCATGAAACTTGTAGAAGTAAACATAGAAAATCTGCAGCATTTTGGGTTTGGCAATGAAATTTTAGATACAACACCAAAAGCATAATCCATAAAAGAAAAAAATGATTAGTTGGACTTGATCAAGATTAAAAACTTTCTTGGGAAAAGTATTTACAAATCAGACATATGATGAAAGCCTTGTATCTGGAATATATGAAGGACTCATAAAATTCAACAATAAGCAAGCAAAATAACCCAATTAGAAAATGGGCAACCAATCTAAGCAAACACTTCATCAAAGAAAATATACAAGTGGAAGATAAGCATATGAAAAGATGGTCAACATTATTTGTCACTAAGGAAGTGTAAATTAAAACCACAATCAGACATCACTACCCGACAATTAGAATTGTTAAAAATCAATCAAACAGACAATATCAAATGAGGATGAAGCCACAGAACAGTAAGAACTGTCATTCATCACTGCTGGGAACAAAATGTACTGTCACTTCGGAGAACAGTTTGTCAGTTTCTTATACACTTAAATATAGAATTATCATATAAACCAATAATCACACTCCTTGGTATTTATTCAAGTGAATCAAAAACTTATGTTCACACAAAAACAAGTGACCCAGTGTTTCTGGCAGCTGTATTCATAATTACTAAAAACCGGGGGCAAGCAAGCTGTCCTTCAGCATGGAGCGTGTGGGGCAGGCGTGGGACGGCCACACACAGGAACCCTACTTAGCTTCGAAAGGAGCAAGCCATTGGTTACCACAGCAACATGGATGAATCTTAAAATCGTTTTGCTAAGTGAAGGAAGCCAGACCCAAAAACTACCTGTGATATAATTCCGCATATATGACCTTATGGAAAAGGCAAAACTGTGGGGACAGAAAACAGATCAGTGCCTGTCAGGGATTGGAGGAGGTACTGACCACAAAGGGCCACACAGCTTTCAGTAGGTCAGCTGTTCCCCATGGTACTGGGGTAGTGGGCTCACGACCTCATGAATTTGTCAAAACCCGTAGAATCATACATCGCAAAGCATGAACGTCAGTGTTGGCAAATTTTAAAAGAAATCACCCAGGATGTGGGGGATCCCAGGATGGAATCCAGATTGCGAACAAAAGACCTAACTGCATCCCAGACGTGTGACAGGTAAGGAGAGAGTTACTGACCTAAGGCACTTTGGAAAATGGTGTTTTGACTGCATATAGTCTAAAGGCAGAAAGATCGGTATATGAACACCATACGCTGGTTGGTAAATTTGCTTCTCGCAGAGGTCAGGTCAGTTCTGAAACTACTTTACATGTAAAACTGAGGTCAAACAAATGAGTAAATAAATTGTAAATACTGGGGGCCAGATTTCACACTGTCAGAGAGAGAAGTTAGGAATAAGCCAGAGAGGAAGACGAGAATAACCCCTGTAGTGTAGGATTAGAGTCAGATAGAAAATAGGAACCAATCTACTTCTCTATTATCTATCTTCAGATCAACAGATTCAGATACAGAAATAAACATAGAAATGTGCATATACATGGGATAGCATACATACATCGATTCTTAACTCTGTCTCCCAAGAGGACCTAGAAAAGGTGACACCTCATTAGCAATGAGTATACTGGGCCCCCAGATCTGCTTCTAATACCATTCCATTCTCCCAGGAATCCTTGAACACCGGCTGATTTTAGGACTGGGACGGGGAAGATGCAAGATGAGCCCGGAGCAACGCGTTCCTACCGGAGAGTGAGGCAGCGCAGGGCACGGAGAGGCGGGTGCACACCAGAGGGACACGGGAACCAGGCTGAAGAGCCCCAGTGGCCATGCTGGGGCTTTCTGAACAACAAAATAAATAACTATCGTACCGGATTATAACTCAGAGAATAAAATAAATATGTATGAGTCCATACTAATATAAATAAATGACTGAATACATAAATATCTGAGGAGAGAAGCAAGTCTGACTTATAGAAGAATTCTAAACAATCTATGGGGTAATCCTCCTCCAGGACACAGAGCTTCATTCTCCTCCCTCCGAGTAAGGCAGGACTTAGGCACTTGCTTCCTACAGACGGAGTGCGGGAAGGGGGAGATGGCGACTTCCCGAGACACCCAGGAGACTCCGCTGTGGCCAAGCACCCAGCTAACCTCAGCACAGATGAGCCCTGCTCGTCCCCTGATGGGAGGGGACGAGAGGGGCACGTCACCTCGGTGGTTTTCTTCCCCCAGATCCGTAACCCCAGCTGGATGATGAGAAAACACTGGTGAACCCCCCATGCGGGGCATCCTACCACGTGCCTGCCCAGAACTCCCCAGACACGCCAAAGGCATGAAAGGCAAAGCCGAGAAACTGCTGTGGACTGAATAGGCTGAGGGAACATGATTTCGAGCTCACCCACTTCGCTAGTGGCATCTGTTTTCTGCCGAAGGGTCCACTGTGGTGCCCTGGCTTGGATCCTGTTGCAGAGAAAGACAGTATGGGAAGAGCCGATGACATCTGAACGAAGCCCGCAGTCAGCGCGTCACACTGGCGTTAGTTTCTTAGTTCTGACAAAGGTGTCGCAGGAGGGAAGGGGGTGGGACTGTGCTGTCCGTGTGACTTTTCTGTAAATCTAAAATGAGCCCAAAGCCAGTTTAAAATTTTGCTAGGCAGCATGCTGCTGATAGCCACTTGTCGCACCACAAGCTGCGCAGGTTTGGAAGACCGGATTATGGCAAAATGACCGTGGTTACTAACCTTTGTATCTGATGCTTGCCACTCCTTTGCCAATGAGGAGTCAGGACACATGTGCCACTAAAGAGTTTCAGAGTCGCTTTTGTTCTCATTACAAATTATTGTGGAGATTCCATTACATAGAGGTCTGATTTTAATAAAATTAACCACATTAATTTAACCCTACCAATACAGTCTGATCCCACTTATTTTTTGTATATAATGGGAGCACATTGGTGATACCTTGTGTCCTCTAAACTGCCATATATTGCAACAAACTAAAAGGATAAGTGGCTACCTTATTCTCAATCCACTTTATCGGGGCCCATAGCAGGTAAGATGCAGAGACAGAGCCGTGCGGCACAGGTGTGAAGATCGAGGCTGCCGAGCCACATAAACACTTGCCCACGTGGAGCAGCCCACAGCTAAGACCGAGGCAGAAGCAGCAAACAAACCCCACGCAGACTTGGCCATCTTAATGGTGACGGTGGCAGCAGCGGCTTTGAATGTGCGCAGCGTTTTTATTATTATTGTTATTGTGGCAATATGCACATTGCGTAAAATTTACTGTTGAGTCATTTTAAAGTTTACAGTCCAGAGTTACCAAATACATTTCCAGCATTGTGCATCCATCCCTACTCTCTAGGTTCAGGTTTGCATCTCATCTCATCTCCCTGGAAGGAAGCCCTGCTCCTGTTAAGCAATCACTTCCCGTTTCCCCTCCCACCCTGGAAAGCGCGCCGTGTTCTGTCTGCAGATTCCCCATGTGGGGCGCTGCCTGCACGTGGGTCTGCAGTGATGCTATCAGTGCTTGCGAAGTGTGGTCCTTGCCACCCATTTGGAAACCTCACCTGAAATGTGTTAAAATGAAGTTTTGTTGACCGCAGTCTAGACCTCCTAAATCAGAATCGGGTGTATGTGTAGGGAGGCAGGAGTCTGAGTTTTGACGTGCCCCCCAGGTGATCATAACACCCACTAAGTCGTGAGAGGATCAGGGACAGCTAGCCCTTTCCCTGTCTTCCCTTAGCACGGACCCTGTGGGTGGCCCACAGAAGAATTCACAATGGGGAATTAATCAGTGAGGTTGACTCAATGTGTAACATTTTCTGAGAGAAATGCAATATTAATTGAGACATCTTCAAAATACAGTGCATTAAGCCATGTTCACAGTTTTCAAACTGTGTTTTTCAGAGACTAAAGGTCTATTTAAAAACAGAAAGACACTGCCTTAGCCCAAATCAATGATCTCCTAGTAGTCAGATTTCTGCCACTGCCATAGACCAGTGGGGGAGCTCTTATGCCATTTGCGTGACCGAAACCTAACTCTGAGACTACTCTAGGTGACAACAAGGACCCTGCACACGCCCTAACCCCTGGCCCAGCCCAGTACAGATAGGTATTCTGCTCTCACCTTCACTATTTTAAGCTTGTGCAGATGTTACACTTGTCACCTAAGCTTATTTCAAAAATACAAACACAGAAGAGGTACCAACTCTATATTCCACAGCAAAAAGTAGTCTTTACCCTGTAGATATTTCTAAAACCGACCAATACAAGTTGGGTTTCTCCATCGGTCATTTGAGACCCACCGAAATACCTTGATATCATATTTAATATTTTGTCAATGCTACATTCTTTCCTAGATTTTTGTAGTGTTCCAGTTGTGTTTCATGGGTGGTGGCTGGCCACTGGACATGCACTTCATGGAAGGATATGACTCCGGCCAAAACTCTAGGTGACCACCTAGAGTGCTTCTTCTGAAATAACATGAAAAAAGGATAAAACAATTTTCTTTAAAATTTTTTGACTCATAGTTTGTGACTGTGTATATTTGTATATTTTTACAGTTTCCATTGCCATGTATAGGAAAGAAACATTTTTATGAGTAGAAGGATCTAGAAGGTTAAGATGGATCTAGAATGCAAGCTCTGTAATCAGATTTCCAGGGTATGAGCTTATGCTCTGCCAACTGCTCATTGTTACTTCAACTTCTCTGTGTCGCATTTTGTCTTGTCTGTAAAGTGGGATGATAACAGTGCATCCTTCACTGGGGTAGCTATGAAGACCTGATGGAAAAATACGTGAAAGCTATTGGAACAGTGCCTGGCACATGAAAGACCTCGACAATTCTTGGCTCTTATGATCGTTAGTAGGGATCACTACTGTGACTGTTATTACCATGGTCACAAAAAAGGACGTCTTAGGCAAGAGCATTAGGCTGGTTTGAGGTATTTTGAAAAAGAAATGTAAGGCCGTTCCCCACAAAGACTCATCCATCAATAAGGTCTAGGGATGTTTTCTCATAAAGGCAGAAGTTTTTGGTCCAAGGCAACAAGCGACACGAAAAACCTCCTGTAATTACATGCAAGTGCAGGATTCGTGTGCATTTCTCCAGGACACACTGTACACTTCACCAAATTCTCAAAGAACCTGAGACTTCCAAAATGTGACTGTGACTTTGGAGCCTGCTAAGCTAAGGTTGGAGGTGTCTCCCGGGCTGTGTTCTGCCCAGCCCGGAGGCAGGTGAACGGATCTTACAAGAATCCTTCAGGCGTCTTTCCTGCCGCACTCGTCTTGTACTGGGTTCTTTTTATAGTTTCTATTCCTTGACATTTTTGACATTTGCCAAATGCATGGGAGTTCTCCAGGGTCCCAGACACTCCAGAATACTTTAGGCACAGTTTGGACAGTAAGACAGCGTTCATTACTCCATGAAATATGAATTCACCAGCCTTTGTGATACCCCAGGAATTTCCACAGTTGTTGGTGCTCTAACCCTGGGAGAATCTGTATGTGAGTGTGAGTGAGTGTGTGAGTGTGAGTGTGTGTGTCAGTGTGTACGTGTGTGTGAGTGTTTATGTGTGTGTGAGAGTGTGAGTGTATGTGTGAGTGTGTGTGTGTGTCCAGTCTTGTCCATTGCATTTGTGCTACTTTTTTCTCCACAAATGCCCACCCATTGTAAGACCTCTTTTCCTCGCCAACCTCTTTACAAACCTTTCCCATTTTTATTCTCATATGTCAGCATGTCATGTTGTAGCCATTCCAATTTTTTTTTTAGTCCAAGATAAATGCAGAAAAAACTTGCACTGTGGCTGAACTCTCTGTAACTTCTCAAAAGGAAAATGTCTGCGCGGCATGACTTTTTCCATCATTTAATCCAACTGTGCACTCCCAGAATAAGAAATATCAGAACCCTAGCAGGCTTACAACCGCTGGCTCTGTCGATGGCAAAATGGTTGTTATGTTCAGCCAGATGACAGGGACAGGAGGTACCAAGCAAACTAGCCTCAAGCTTGTCCTCCAAATGGCAGGCTCCATCTCTGCTGGAATCCTTATGTTGCTGTTACCGAGTGGGAAAGAAGTTTCACGAGAATAATTCTAAGGATCTTAATCCTTGCTGTCATGTATTTATTTTATCTGAGGTTTGCAGTAATTTGTAAGCATGCGTTTAAAATTCCAGGGAATGTTTATCTCCAGGCTTGGTGCTGGCAGGCCCCAGCGGTGAGCACGGAGTCATCTGGTGACTTTCGGATGTACAACTTAGAATCAGGAGAAGAATCACAGTAACGAATCTGGATTCCTGAAGTTTATAAATTAGAGACAACTATTTATAAACAAATAATAAAACCAATAAAAATGAGATTTTATTTTTTTAAAACCAGAGAAAAACCCCGCAAATATTGTAGTCCATTATCTTCTTTTTCAGATTTGAAAGCTGAGGCCCAGAGTTACCTCATGGAATTTTCACTTGGAGCACAAAGTTTAGACCCAAAGTGAGCATTCAGTAAGTGCTCGTTGAGTGAATATCTTGGACTAAGTGACTTGCTCTAACAAAGAGGCTCCTGGTGTCTGGCACCTGGTCCAAGATTAATAAATACTGAGTTAATAGGCTTTGCCTGTGGGAGTCCGTCCACAAACCCATGGTAATAAACTACCACTGAATCCACACATGCAACTCTCCGCAGACCAGCCATTTCATCTTGCAGTTCCCGGGCGGAATTTCAATTCCAACTTGGATTTTTGACTTTTCTCACGCAACCTCATTAGTGGCACAAACTCTGTTTTGAAAACCCAGATTTGCAACTAGCATTATCTTTTGTCAAAAATGGTAAGATGTGTAAGGCAAAGTGTAAAATCCCATGCCATGTACATGTACGTATACGTGTAGCTACACAACGAGGAGGTAGTGAGGTAGTTGTGTCTTATAAAAGTGGGCTAGTGACCATTCCGCCCATGTCACTGCAAGATGAAAACCCAAGTCCTCGTGCTCTTTTGTGAATACAGCAATCCTCTAGGAGAATTCTAAACAAAAATAGCCAATTACTGCTGCTGCCCAACACTCTGTATTCAAATTGTAGCTGATCTGTGAGCAAGGTGGCAGTTAGGTGAGTCAACCCTGCCCCACTGAGAATCTAGCTGAGAATCTGCCCGTCACTTTTGCCTCCCCCCAGACTTAGCTACTGACTGCTAACTGGAGGCCTTGCCAATAACATAAGCATCGATGACCACGGACACATGGCGTGTGTATCGCATGCACTCTGTACTGTATCCTTACAATAAAGTAAGCTAGAGAAAAGAAAATATCACCAGGAAAATCATAAGGAAGAGAAAATATATTTCCTATTCATGAAGTGGAAGTGGATCATCTTGAAGGTCTTCATCCTCATCATCCTCACGTTGAGTGGGCTGAGCAGGAGGAGGGAGAGGAGGGGTGGGTCCTGCTGTCTCGAGGTGGCCAGGGCGAGGGGCGGAGGAGGTGCAGGGAGGCAGGAGAGGCAGGCACACCTGGGGCGACTTTTACTGTGAAAACTCCAAGCGTGAGTGGACCCTCGCAGCTCAAGCCTGTCGCTCAAGGGTCCACTGCAACAGAAAAGAGCGCTTCTGCTCGCAGGGCCCAGCTCGAGTAGGGTGGCCCGGCCCCCTGAGAAGTTATCATTCTATTCACAATCTCCGGGAGAAAATTTCTCCATCTACTTTAGTCCAAGCCCCTTGCCCCTCCCAAGCCCCCGAATGCTCAGAGGATTGGCCCCAATTTTCCCTCCGTTTAGGGAGCATGGGTCACTAGCCCACTTTTATAAGACACAACTACCTCACTACCTCCTCGTTGTGTAGCTACACGTATACGTACATGTACATGGCATGGGATTTTACACTTTGCCTTACACATCTTACCATTTTTGACAAAAGATAATGCTAGTTGCAAATCTGGGTTTTCAAAACAGAGTTTGTGCCACTAATGAGGTTGCGTGAGAAAAGTCAAAAATCCAAGTTGGAATTGAAATTCCGCCCGGGAACCCAGACATGGCAGCAATATTTGATATTAACTCAAGCAAGCATTTCACAAATGTTAAAGACCCTGGGCATTCCAGGGGGTTATTTCTAATTTCATTTGGGGCTTTTGGGGAAAATCCCTTAGATTTTTCCTTTGACTGGTAACTTGGTTTGTGGAGTATTTGAGCCTCTTATCTCTGTTTTTTGCACAATCCATGCATTTTCCTGGACATGAATATCTTCACTAACCAGCGGGAAAAGGCAGGCAAAAAAGGAGGCAATTTAGCCCATTTTAGTCTATAACGTAGCTCTTGTGAAAGATTCCAAGGAAAAGATCTTAAAATGATTCACAAAAATGAAGTTTGGGGTTTCTCTGGATTTCAACCAGTTACGCCTTTTCTGCGTCCTGCTAGAAAGGATAATCAAATTTAATTTGGTTTTTGGTGTCGAAAGACTAGAAATTAGCTTTAAGATTATTATGGGCTCTTTTTAGAGATACTTACTCGGGCTGAGGGTGAATGTTTTCGAGACTCCCTTGTAACTAATTGGACATGAAAGATGGAAATGTGCTTTTGTCTATTAAAAAATTAGTACTTTATTTTCTTTCCTTTAAAAAATATTGTGACATTTCTACAAAACAATAGTTCTCACTTTTAATGGGTTTAGATGACTCGAGTTTCTCTTTTCCCCCTTTATTTGCTTGGAAATATACAACATCTGTGATTATGCACATGCATGTTCAGTATGAAGGCTGGGAATATTTGGAAGCCCAGAATTTTGCAGTATTTGGAAAGCTTGAGCCTTTTACAATGTAAGAGATGTTTTGAAATGCTGAATTGATTTGGATTAGAAAATCCAAAGACTGGCTTTGCATTTAGGCATCACCTTCCCAGCCTTCTGCAGCCCAGCCTGGGGGCAGGAACCAGCCAAGGCGAGTGAGTCTGCAGGAGGGAGGCTGGCTCCAGGCTGTTTCCATAACCTCAGGGCAAGGTGCAGAAGAGAGCAGGGCCTCTGATCTGCCGGGGACTGGGAAATGGAAAATCTAATGCTGGCTTCACCCCTGCCCCTTAGGAAAATATGCATAGAGTCCAGAGACTCACTGCCTCAAGGGAATATTCCTTGCCTTGGAGACAAAGTCCAAGTGATGACTTTATTTTTAAATGCATAAAATAAATTCACAAAGTCATAGGCAAGAAAATGATTTGCATATAAATCTATTTCTTCTTTTTTGAGAAGCAGCTTGCTCTGTCGTCCCACCACAGTGCAGTGGGATCTTCATAGCTCCACAGCTCTGCAGTCCCCACCCCCGGGTCCTGGCCCGGTACTGGTCTGCTGCCTGTTGGGAACCGCTCTGCGCATCATCGCCTGAGATCTGCCTTCCCCAAGTCCGTGGAAAAATTGTCTTTCACGGAACATAGGAACCGACCGCACAGCAGGAGGTGAGTGGTTGGTGAGCAAGCAAAGCTTCATCTGTATTCACAGCCACTCCCCATCGCAGGCATCATCGCCCCCACCTCCTCCCGCCCTCTGTCCACGGACAAATTGTCTTCCGTGAAACTAGTGTCTGGTACCAAAAAGGTTGGGGGCTGCTGCCATAACTCACTGCAATCTCTAAGTCCTGGGCTCAGGCAATCCTCCTGCCTCAGCCTATCCTCCTGCCTCAGCCTCCTGAGTAGTTGGGACTGCAGGTGCACGCCACTGCACCCAGCTAATGTTTCCATTTTTAGTAGAGATGGAGTCTTGCTCTTGCTCAGGCTGGTCTCGAACTCCTCACCTCTCAAGTGATCCTCCTGCCTTCGCCTCCCAGAGTGCTGGGATTAGAGGGGTGAGCCACGTTGGCTGACCGATTTGCATATAAATCTTGTGTTCATCTTCTTTGCATGTGTCATGGTCCAAGTGTTGGACTACTTTGTACAGCATAGATGTGCAGTAAATCCTTCGTTTCTTGCATTATTAAGAATTTGGAATATTGTAAAACATCATGGTTTTCAAACACCACTACTAATCCCCCAAAGTATGAATTTGAAGTGATTCTCTAACACACAAGTTTCTACTTTGGGGGAAATGTACATTAATGTGTTTTGGTTTCATTTAGGTCCAAGCACTATGTGGCATGTGTTCTATATACCACAGTATTGGATCTATGACTCAATTCCCTGCTTGGAGACAAAAGGACAGATGACTTAGTGGCAGGATGGTACCGAGAAACAACGTGGAATATATTTTCATTTTATCTGGTACCAGCTTTTGTATTTGTGGGGAAAAAAATTCTGTTAGCTTTGTTTTGTGACTGCCAGCAGGGTATCTTGGAAAGAACCGTATATGAAGACTTTTAGGGCTGGGTATTTAAGAGCTTTGTCGGAACTAGCTGCTTCCTTTCCCTCATAAAACGCTATCTACATCAATCTCTGTTTATTTTTCTCCTGCGTTTTAATTTGCTTAATGGACTTCAGCTGAAGACTTTGAGGAAAGTCGAGTCTAATAACCCCTTAAGGAGTTAGCCTTGGTATTTCAGTACTTTTTGGATTATTTTGTCTGACTTTCATCCTTGCTGCTGCACAAACAATGCTTACAGTGCCTGGACCTGCCCGTAGCTTTGGGGCCTGGGAGGCGATAAACTGGACAGGTCAGGGTCGTCTCCTCTCGGTAAGTGGGAAAATGTGGTTTTCCAGGGGATCCGGACAGTGAGTTGAGACAGGGAAGATCAGCTGATGGCGGCCAGGCTGGGGTGCGAAGAATCAGATGTTCTAGAGCCTCATACTCGGATCCCTTCATCAATAACGACGGGCTAACCTGTTAACTACCCGGATTGTCAGCTTGGAAACCAGACGCACGGAGTCCACGCTGCGGGCCGTGCTCGGGAACCCGAGCTTCCTCATACGCTTCAGAGCATCCGCTAGGGGCTGGAGCATCGCTGACTGATAGGCAGCTTTGATACCTACGAATTTTAAAAATTCTTTTATTTTTTAACTTTCTTTAGTTGTGTTAACAGTGACTTACAAGCAGCATATTTAATAGGCGAAAGCAACCATTTTACATATTGTGTTCATTGGCATATGAGCTTCTTCCTGTCACCTTTCCCCTAATATTTTTTTAACTTATGTTTTTCTACTTTCTTGACATCAGTGAATTGCTAAAACTTTTTGAAGTTTTGGTATTTCTTATTTTGAACCTGCTTTATTCCCCTTATTCTGGTTTGAATATTATAACTTATATTCCTTCATTTTTTGGTAAAATTGGGTATAATGTATATATTTCATGTTACATTTCCCTAGTGATGTCTAACGTTACCCAGGGCCCCTGCCTTTCTCCTAACAACACTGGCTCAGTTCGTAGGTTAGCATGTTTACTCACTTTTCATCTGATCTCTCCATCTTCATGTTATTGCTGTCTGGGATTTCAAGTCTATTTCCTTAAAGACAAAATATAATCAATACTTTTACATCTTACTCTCAGTAGTTATCCATGTAAGCACAGTTTACCAATATCTGTCTTGCTAAAGTATATATTCCTTAAAAATCCAAGAAGTGTGTGTGAGTAATTAACTTTCTAAGTTTTATGTGTTTGAATGACTTTATTTGTCTCCAGGTTTGATTGGTATTTCTTTCCGGTACTGACTGACAGTTACTTCTCCAATGCTTCGAGGCGATTCCTCTGCTGTGTTCTGGGATCTGTTGCTGGTTGGATGCTCACAGCGTGGGCGGCAGACAGATTTCAGGGAGGGTTCTGCGATCTCACCTCCTGGTGGTCACACTCTTAGATAATCGCGTCCCTTTGAGTGTGGGTCGGACCCGTGACTTGCTGCCACCCAGTAGAGTCTGGAAAGGGTGACGAGGTGTCACTCTTGTGACCACGTTATGTTATATAAACCTGCCTGCTCTCAGGCTGGCCCTGGAGTCTTGCTCTCCTTGCTGCTTTGAAGAAGTAAATAGCCACGAGCCCTACAATGGCAAGGAAATGAGTTCCGCCGGCAACCCAAGTGGGCTTGGAAGTGGCGGATTCTTCCCCAACTGATCCTTCAGATGAGAACACGGCCCGGCTGACACCTCAATTGCAGCCTTGCAGAGACCCAGCGAGGCCATGTCCAAACTCCCGACTCACAGAAACTGTGAGATAAGAAATGCACGTTGTTTTAAGTCACTAAGTTTGTGGCAACTTTGCACATCACATAGAAAACCAATACATCACTCCTACGGTTACTTGTGTGGGGGTAATGTCATTTCTTCCTTTTAACTTCGAAAGATCGTCTCCTTTTCCTGGATGTTATATAGTTTCACTACAAAATGTCTAGGTGTGGTTTTATTTACTTTTTTATCCTGTCCACATTTGGTAGCACTAAATAGATGAGGACTCTTTTTTTACCCTATAATTTATAAAAATGCCAAGCCATTGGCAATTCACCACTCTGTATGTTCTGTACGCTTGGAAGGGCAGCCGCGTCTGCAGGGAGGGCCGGCGTCTGCTCTCCACGCCGCCTGGTCTCCTCCCACAGCGCACGTTTCTTCCCGTCTGTGTTTCCTTCTGGATCATGCAGTGCATCACAGCTCTTTAATTCCGTGGCAATGACAGATCGAGTATTTCTTCTCCCTTCTATTTATTAATAGTTTTAGATTTCACTTATATTTTTGTTTTAGTTGTAGTGCTTGTGTCATATAATCTTCCCTCTTCTGTATTCGTGTTTGTTTGTTTTGTGTCTTGTTCTCCGTTTAGTTTTCAAGCTCACCTTGAGAAGGATGCGTGTGTACGTGTGCGCACCTGTGTGTGCCTTTGCATGTTTGCGTGTTTGTTTTCTCTTGCTTTCCTCATGCTAATACCTCTATGTGGCTATTTAACTGTTGCCTCCATGCCACCGGGGCGCCCATTCAGAGCCAGCTCCTCTGCTGGTGTGTCCTGTGGGGAGGGCAGAGCTCCACGCCGAGCCACAGGGGCTTTCCCGCCTGGAACCGCGCAGCTGCCTCCTCCTCTCGCCACTTCGGGCAGCAGCTCCTCGTGGCGTAGCGGCCCAGCACGCAGGGCCCATTCAAGCTGGGGAGGCCACCCGAGACCCTGGTGTCATGCGTGTTTCAATCTTGAAGCCCAGGAGGAAGTCTTCAGTTCCCACTGACTGCTGTGCATTCTGTTCTGTTCATGGCCCATGGAGTCATGCATCGTGATTTGTTCTGCGTGATTATGATTTTAAATTTAATTCAATTCAACTTGTTAATGCTATGTGTTTGGAATGCAGGCAGGGGATTAACATGTGAAATCACAGCATGCCCTTTGTTAGAGATTCCAGGAATCGTTATTGTTAGATTTCCTACTTTCGTGTTTAGTTAGGATGGCATATTTTCATACCAATTGCATGCATTGCTGAATCACTGTCTGTCTTAGTTCATCTGAGCTGCTATAACAAAATAAACTTGGTAATGTTTATTTTGGTGTCAAAATCAAGGTACTAGCAGACTCAGTGTCTGGTAAGAACCTGCTCTCCGGTTCATGGATGGCACCTTCTCATCATAAAAGAGGCTCCCTGGGGTCTCTTTTATAAGGACAGATTCCATTCAGGAGGGCTCCATCCACCCTCATGACCTAATCACCCCACAATGGCCCCATGTCCTAATACCATAACATTGACCAAACCGACCAAACTCTGTTGCTATTATCGCTCACCAAATTAGGGGTGATTATCTGAGTTTATCAACTATGTTAACAGGTAAATATGATACAAAATTACATTTGGTATTTTTTAAAAATATGCCCTCAGAGAAAGTCAATTTCAAAGTAGTACATGCTGGCACTGAGTATGTTTTGGAAAAAGATACTACAAAAGCATTTTGAGCTGTGAAGGTGTTACAGGCCAGGAGTGAATGCATGAGACAGGGTGAGAGGCGGTTGGGAAGGTAACTCTGGGGCCACGACTGCCTGGATTTGAACCTCAGCTTCCTCCCTTACTTCTTGCACAATCTGTTGGACTCTCTGTGCCTCAGTTTCCTCATCTGTAAGATGGGGAAAATAATAGAACCTCCTTTACAAGGTTGTTGTGAGCAGTAAGTGACTCTATCTCTGTGACGTGCCCAAGCGCTTTCTGGCATGCACAATGGCTCTGTGAAGGCCGGCTATTGTTACTAGATCTGTGAAGTCCACCGAATTGGCAGTTTTGAAGAAGACAACAAACATTTGATGCGTAGGAGCTGGTGTACCCCTTAGAAAGGATCAACCTTTTGTCATGGTTCATTCTATGTGTCAATGCGACTGAGCCACGAGGCATCTAGACGTTCGCTCAAACGTTTTCCTGGTGTGTATGCGAGGGTGATTCCGGATGAGATTCGCAGCTGAACTGGGGACTGAGTGAAGCAGGTGCCCTCCCTGCTATCGCCCAGCCAGTCAAAGACCTAACAGAACAAAGGGACCGTAAGAGGGCACGCCTCCGCCTGGCTGCCATGATCTCAGGCACGGGCCTTTCCTGCCTGTAAACTCAGCAGGAGCATCAGCTCTGTTTGGTGCATGAACTGGGACTTACGCCGTCAGTTCTCCTGGTTCTCCGGGCTTTAGACTCAGACAGAACCATCTGCTCTCCTGGGTCTCCAGCTTGCGGCTGCAGGTCTTAGGACCGGTCGGCCTCCATGAGCCCGTGACCGGCTTGGTATAATAATTCCCTCTCTCTATATATACATCCTGTCGGTTCTGTTTCTCTGGAGAAGCCTGGTTGCTACACTCCTCTTCTAGATGGGCTTTGCACATACATAGGTGGGGGCAAGGTCGTGACCTGCGCTATCATCTGTCTTGGCTTTTGGCCGCACCCGTGTTCAAAGACACTAACGGCAGTATCTCCGGGCCAGATGAAATCCTCTTGCAGACGTGCAGTCCAGCACGATTACCAAGGGTGCATTTGGCTTGTGTTTTAGTGTCTCCTGTCATCATAATTCCGGACTGTGAGTATGAAGCAGCGCTGGGCTGAGCCCTTGGGAAGCCTGTGAGTTCTCGTGCCAAGTCTGTTTCACACTCTGTTCTCGTTTCCTAAATTCTTTTATCTCAGTTTCTGGACACAGCACGTCAGGACCTTAGATCCTGCCATACATTTATAAAATCCTAAAAGTCAACCTTGGCTTTGAGGACTTCAAGGCATAAAAGATGCTCAGAGACCGCCTCCACCCAAGGGAATGAGGCTCAGCCTTCACCCCTCTGCAGCCTGGGTGCTGGGTTTCCAGGAAACTGCTGAAGTCAGCAAGCCCTTCCTCTACTGCCGTTATCCAATTCCGCATTATTTGTTCCTTCACAAAATACTCTTCGGTTTCCAACTGACTCTTTCACTTTTTACTTTACATCGATGATTCTTAACGTCTTTGGACCTTTCTGCGGACCGGATGAAAACCACGGCCGTAGCGCAATGTGTGTTGGCACGCGGACACTCCCAGGGAGCCCCCAGAGCTCCCGCGGCCTGCCCGGGAGTCCCCACGGCACGCGGCTGTCCAGACGCTTCCAGCTGGGCAAGTCCTGCCCCACTTCTGCATTTCCAAATGGAAAGGATGCTCCTGCCGCGTACTCGGCCGTCCCAGCGGAGTGCGAGCAAATGCGGAGTCTGTTTCCGCGTGTGGAACGCATTCTCACGGCCAGTTAAACACCAACTGAAGAAGGCCAGAGGAGATTTTATGAGAACAAAATGCATTTGTTTTCTCAATTCTCCAGGAACTATTTCACCAACTGAACGATAAACGTGCTGAACTGAACATGCCTTTCTGGCGGGTTCTATCATTCTAGAGAGAAACCCGGCTCCCCTACATCCCGCTGCGGCGTCCCCCCCAAATCACGCGAGGGGCTCGGTCCCGTGCCATTTCCTTACTCTCCTTTGTGTGGCATAATTTCTTTTGTTAATGTTGGAGGTTCTCATATCAATATTTTCTTTGAAATGGGTAGATTTTGACATATTGCCAGAATATTGTTTTGCTAAAGTCGTTTTATCTCAGATATGTTTTTTTCAAAATGTTTTATAGCAATAAACATTTCTGGGGGCACTGATTGTTTTGAAGTACAATTTGAATGAGGAGTTGATGGAGGGATGTTGTTAATTTCCATCGCCTTTCGTGCTGTCGAGCGGACGCCAAGAGAACCAGCCTCCGTACTGTGGTAAATGCTGGGATCACAGTCATCCTCCCAGGCCAGATGTCCCCACATCTGCAGATAAACAGTCATGATGTGTAAGACTCTCGCAGGCAATGTCCTTATCTGGACGACATAGACTCGGCACCAGGTAGTCATCTAGTAGGCAGCTTTCTGGCTGTCTCACCACCCTCCTCTTCCTCTAATGATCTCCTTATTCTACCCCACCCACCTGGAACTATTCAGCACCCTAATGATGCTCTCGCAGCCCCGGGCATCCTGTCCGGGCTCGTAGGCATTAGCAGAGCCGGGTTCTTGGAATCTTTGCCCTTGCTACACAGTATTAACGCTGATGGCACTCTGTCCTTTCATCCAAGCCTGTCCTGTTTTTTTGTGCTCACGTTTAATAATGGTTCATTGAACTTGGCCCCTTTCAAATCAACTATCTGCATTTTCAAAGGAGTCCTCTGTGATTTAACCTTATAGGGAAGACCAGTATTGTGAATTACAGACCCCACGCTGGAGCAGTATGGAACAGATTTTGATTACAAAAGATCTCATGCTGCTTTCCATATAGAAAGAAAAAAACTATGCCACTGATAGAGCTGTTGGTAACATTTCTTAACGACCCAGCCTCCAAACCAAATTTTTCCTAGTCTTGATTAGAAGTCAGCCAAACTTGTTTTCAGCTCACCTGAAAAGCAAGCTGGGTGCATGTAGCATTTGGTGGCAGTGGGCACAGCGAGCGCAGTGAGTCCTGCCCGTAAGCATGAAGATGGTCTGGGCACAGAGGATCTGTCCTAGACTGATAGACGAATGGTGTCGACTGTCGGTGCCACAGGGGAACACATGTTGTTTCTGCAACAGAAGGAGAACTTTTCTGTCCAACCAGGTCTAAGCTGACAAATGTGCTGGCCAGAGATTTGCAAAGAGTGTGGAGAAAGAGAGATGGCCAGTGTGGGAAGTTTCCAGCTATTCCTAATACATATCCTCTCTTGATGTGACTCCTGTACCAGCTTTCTATGAAGACTGATTAACAAGGAAGCCCTATTAAAAAATGGTCTTTAACCTTTTCTGAAGGAAAAAGGGACATGTCCACAGAATTATCATTTTGATGTAATCAAAGACACTCTGACTGCATAGATCCTATAGAAAGTTCTAGAAAAATTCTAGAAAGTTCTGTTAAAATTCAAGAGGCTTTGTAAGGCATTTTTTAAAAAAAGTCAGTAAAGAGACTCCTTAAGGTCCTGTTTCTCCCATTTTTTTAGGTGCACTTCAGAGTCTCCTACTTTACTTTGTAAACAATAAAAAGAAGAGAGTCTTATTTTCTTGGAACCTGTTATGAATATCATTGTATCTAATATGAGTTGAAAGCTTCTTTTGTGGGAAATTTCTGAGTTTCCTGTTGCTCAATGTTTGTGAGGAAGGACTTCGTGGTGTTCCGAGGCAGAAAGTTACAATTTGCATTTTGGAAATATAAACAAAACAAGTACAGAAATGATGGGTCTCGGTCTACTAGGGAACACAAACAAGGCGCACACACACACACCCCCACACGCACATGCATGTGTGCGTGCACACGCACACGCACATGCACACACACACACACACGCACGTACACGCGCGCGCACACGCAAATGAGGTGAGTCGGGCTAGGCCCCGTCCGGGCTGATTGCCGCAATCCACAGCTCCAGCTTGCGGCTCCCAAAACTGACCGTCAGGGGCCTGCAGGGCTTTCCTCGGTTACCTGTCTGCCCACCGTCAGTCACTTTAAAGAAAGGGAAGCAAAAAAACAACAAAAAAAGAAAATGGAGCAAACAGTCTCATCTTTGTTGCTGCTTTGGAGACACTTTGCACGTGGCTTTTCGATAAAACTTCGTGTAACTTGCTGGGTCAACAGTGGAGCAGAAAAACATTTCACTTGGCAAAGCAAGTGCCCGAGACTCCGGATGGTGTCAGAAGCAGAGCAAAGAGTCCATTCTACTTAGACTGCTTGTGCTCGCTCCACACTTTGCTTGTTTTCTCTAATTTGTTGAGATTTGCCCCTTGGTCCTTTAATCTAGTTTCTCTGTGTTCTCCTGTTCACAAGTGGAATATTTTTCAAGTGAATATAAATTTCATGTTTATAGCGTCCAAGAAGATCCAGTGTGTACCTCTCAGCTTAACCAGGGCGGAACAGTTACAGATGCTGCTGGCAAAGGAGCGCCAAACGTTCACCTGCAAATTTCCTGCTATTTCAGCATGCGACGCAGGCGTGGCCGCCTCCTTTCTCTCTGAGGTCATGTAAAGACATCGATTCCCCTGCCCTGGTCAGCTGGCTTTGCCTGCCCTGGAGCCCTGGGCGTCCCGGAGGGACGTGGTGCCAACTGTTGGCCACTTTGTCTTCTCCTAGGTTATGGGCTAGATGGGCACACTCGTTAACTCTTGTACATCCCTATACGTACAGTTTATGGCGAACTGTGCGTGCGCATGGGGTTTATGCTTCGCACTCTCACGAAGGCTGTGTGCACATGTTGGCCACATTGCACGACGGTGCCCGCTAAGCCAACAGGCCTCCCCGGACTCCCGCCCCGCGGCGCGGACTCGAGCTGGCCGGCAGCCCAGCGCACTTGCACGGCGCTCTAAGCTGCCCCAGAAGTTTTATTTTTGAAATACAATTTTAAATAATTTTTTTTTCTAGATCAGCAAAAAAGCAAAAAAAAAAAAAAAGCCAAGAAACAATTCACACTTTTTTTAACCGAACTTCTGCAGACCCAGTGAAATCGGAAGGATGCGAGACCTCGGTCCACAGCGGCTGAGACGAGGGGCGACACCCGCCACCGGGAGGGAAGGGCGGCGGGAGCGGAGCGCGGCTGCTGGGCAGGACGAAGGCGTTTCGAAAGCGACCTTCTGGAGGTGCCGCAAACGCTGGCGGGGCGGCACTTGGCTCCCTCGCGCCACCGCTCGGCGAGGGCTCGGCCCGAGGGAGCCAGCCGCCTCGCGGTGTGGCCTCGCGGTGTGGCCTCGCACGGTGTGGCCTCGCGGTGTGGCCTCGCGGTGTGGCCTCGCGCGGTGTGGCCTCGCGGTGTGGCCTCGCGCGGTGTGGCCTCGCGGTGTGGCCTCGCGCGGTGTGGCCTCGCGGTGTGGCCTCGCGCGGTGTGGCCTCGCGGTGTGGCCTCGCGCGGTGTGGCCTCGCGGTGTGGCCTCGCGCGGTGTGGCCTCGCGGTGTGGCCTCGCGGTGTGGCCTCGCACGGTGTGGCCTCGCGGTGTGGCCGCGCGGTGTGGCCTCGCGCGGTGTGGCCTCGCGCCGGCGCTCCCAGGGACGGCGGTGTCGCGGAGGCGCCGAGAGGAGGCCCGAGCCACCCTCGCGCCAGCACGCGCCCGCCAGGTGGCCCGCCAGGTGGCCCGCCCGACAGTCCTCCCGGGAGTCCGCGGGGCGGCGCGGGCCTCCGCTTCTCGAGGGCCGCCTCCCGGCCTGCTCTGGGGGCAGCTGCGACGCCCTTCCCGCTCTTCTCGCCCTTCCGGGGCGGGGCGAGGCCGGGCGTGGCGGGCTCCCGCGGAGCGCAGGACAGGCGGCGCGCGAGCAGGTGAGGGAGGCAGTGCTCGGGCCGCCCGGCGTGGGGACAGGGCCGAGAGCCTGCGGTCTGCCTCCGTCCCCCTTCTGTCCC